>CM076580.1:1122948480-1123248736 GCA_034641835.2 Pinus albicaulis | reverse complement strand
GGCATGCTAGATTTCCACGACATGTCAGGGAGTGGTAGTCTGTGCTAGGGAGTTCCAAATCATGCCAAGGAATGCAGCGGGTGCTAACACATGCCACATAGTGCCAATGGATTATTATACATGCCAAGTGATATGGCATGTCAAGATGTAAACTATTTTGCTCAGTTATTTTATGGCCATATTTGGACATGAGCCTTGACTTGGTAACTTGTAACTTGTTAAGTAGGTTAAGTTGAAATTGTACATGAGTAAAATAAGATGAGTTATAGTCAATTATTAGGTGAAAAAGGCATAGTATAGTTGTAGTAAACATACCTTGGCCAAGTTGTTGTAGTGGAGATAAGACTTGGTTGGGTTCCCAAGTCCCAAAAAAAATAAGGGTAGTTGTGAGGGCATGATAGCTAAGGAGTTCCAGGGCGTTCCAAGGAATGAAAAGGCATGCTAACACATGTTATAACTTTTCAATTCATGTTGAAGAGTGTTAGGGATTTCCAAGGAATCATAAGGGAGAACTAGGTATAAATACATGGAAATGAACAAATAAGAGTGTGTCCCAATGAGTGTCAATGAATTATAGGTGTCTCAAGGACAAAGTGTGTTAGGAGAAGGTCATAATAGGAATTGTAGGAGGGAAGCCTATGGTTAAAATAAGGGGCTAGTCAAAGTAGTTTCAGATAAAGGGAGACTTTGGATTGGGCACAACATTGTTTTGCAAATGACTTGGTTGGGTTCCCAAGTTGCAAAAAAAGTAAGCCTATATATGAGGGAATGACAAATAGGGAGTACCAAGGCGTGACAAAGAATGCCAAGAATTAATAACACATGCTAGACAATTACAATGCATGTTAGGCATGCCAAGGCAAGGCAATTTTTAAGGCATGCCAAGATGTGCCAGGTGCTAAGGTGTGGTGTGAACGCATGCTAGAGAGTGTTAGGTCCACGTGCTAGGGAAACACAAGGGATAAATAGTTTCAAATGCATGGAAATGAAGTGTGAACGAGTTCTAGGTGTGCTAAGGAGGGAGTGACAAGGTATGTCATGAAGTTCCAAGGCATGATAGATTCTTAGGGAAGCATACCAAGATGTTTCAAGTGGCAGAGTGTGCCAATGTGTGCTAAGGAGTGTTAAGGAGTGATAAGGAAACACAAGGTAGAACTCGGTTAAAATGAATGGAAATGAATGAATAAGAGTGTTTGACAGGGAGTGTTAGCAAGTTCCAGGTGTGCTAAGGAGAGAGTGGCAAGGTGTGTTAGGCAGCGCTAAGTCATTCTAGAGTGCCAGGGTGGCATGCAACCAAGATGTGCTAGGTGCCAGGGTGTGCCAAAATTTACTAGGAAGTGTTAGGGAGTGTCAGGGAAACACAAGAGAGCACTAGGTAAAATTAGTGCATGGAAATGAACAAATAATAGTTTGTGATAAGAAGTGTTAGTGAGTTCCAGGTGTGATAAGGAGGGAGTGACAAGGTATGCTAGAGGTCAGGGAAACATGCCAATATGTGTCAGGTTATAAGGTGTGCCAATGCATGTCAGGGAGTGTTATGGAGTTGCAAGGAAAGTCAAGGGAGCACTAGTTTCAAATGCATGGAAATGAATAAGAGTGTGTGACAAGGAGTTTCAGTGAGTTATAGGTGTTCTAAGGATGGAGTGACAAGGTATGCTAGGTATTTCCAAGGAATGCTAGAGATTCAATGCGACATGACAAGATGTGTCAGGTGTCAGAGTGTGCCAATGTGTGCAAAGGAGTGTTAGGGAGTTCCACATAAACACAAGGGATAACTAGTTCAAAATGCATGGAAATGAATGGATAAGAGTGTGCGATAGAGAGTGTCAGTGAGTTCCAAGTCTTCTAAGGAGGGAATGCTAGAGTGTTAGGGAATGTAAGGGAGTGCTAGGGTGTGCTAGGGAGTGAAAAACATGCCAATAAATGTAGGGGATTATAACACATTCCACATAGTGATAAGGGAGTGTTAAACGTGCTAGGTGTTATGGAATGTCAAGATGTAAACTATGTTTCTTAGTTGTTTTATGGGTGACAGTTGGATGTGAGCCTTGACTTGGTAACTTTTTAAGTGGAATGAGTTGATATTGGAAATGAGTAGCCTAAGATGAGTTATAGAAAGTTATTAGGTAAAAAAGGCATAGTATAGTTGTAGTAATTGTAACTTGGTCAAGATATTATAGTCAAGGAAGGACTTGGTTGGATTCCCAAGTCTAAAAAAGGTAAGGGTAGTTGTGAGGGCATGATAGCTAACAAGTTCCAAGGCATGCAAAGGAATGAAAAGGTGTGATAACCCATGGCAGAAAATTTCAATGCATGTTGAGGAGTGTTAGGGAGTTCTAGGGGAACCCAATGGAGAATTAGGTCAAAATAATTGGTAATGAACGAATAAGAGTGTGTGCCAAGGAGTGCCAATGAATTCCAGGTGTCCCAAGTATGAAGTGTTTTAGGAGAATTTCATAATAATACTTGAAAGAGGTAATTCTATGGTTGTGATAGGGTGTGTACAAAGGAATTTCAGATAAATGGATACTTTGGGTTGGGCACAACATTGTTTTTCTAATGACTTGGTTGGGTTCCCAAGTTGCAAAAAAAGTAAGGCTATCTATGAGGGTATGACATCTAGGGAGTGCCTTGGTGTTCTAGGGAATGTAAGGTTCCCAAGTAAGGCTAATTGTGAGGGCTTTAGTGCCAATTCATGCTTGGGAATGATAATATGTGACAAATAGTGCGAAGGCATGTCAAACATGCTAAGATGTTCCAAGTGTTAAGGCATTCCAATATGTGCAAGGGTGTGACAATGCGTGTCAAGGAAGGTCAAGGAAAAAAACGGAGAAAAAAATTGAACTACAAGGATATGAACACATAAGAGGGTTAATAATTCATCAATTTACCTTTTTCATGGGGGACATGATAGGCAGACCAACATTAGGTGCGAATAGGTGCCAAGTTCTAAGTGTTAGTGCATTTTATGTGCCAAATATTCCTCTATTGCTTCTCATCTACTTTCCAATAATTAATCTCAAATAAATTTAATATTAAACCATGTCAAAGCATACCAATTCATATCAATTCATGTAAGCCATGCTAAGACTTTCCAAGAGCTAACATGTTCCAAGTGCCAATGTGTGTCAATGAGTGTTACGCATGCTATGAAGTGGCAAGGCATGTCGAAAAATTCTAAGTAGAGAGCGCCAATGCATGTTGAGGAGTGTTAGGGAGTACTAGGACAACACAAGGGAGAACTAGGTCAAAATACATGGAAGTGAATGAATATGAGGGTGTGTCAGGGAGTGGCAATAAGTGATAGTTGTCATGCCAAGGAGGGAGTGAGAAGGTATTCTAAGCATTCACACACCATATTGACCAATCACTTCTCACCATTCCCACACCATAACAAAAAACCATAAAAATGGAATTCTTAAAATCTCTTGTGTTGTTTCATAATGTCATCATTCAAGTATAATCTCGTTATGTTAGTAATGGTGCGATCATTTTTTTATTTTGTTAAAGGAAATCTTTCTAGACATGCACCCCATCAAAAATAAATCATCGAGTGAAAATGAATGGAAATGAATGAATAAGAGGGTGTGTTGGTTGTGTCAGCATGTGTCAGGTGTGGCAAGGGGGGAGTGATAAGGCATGCTATGGCAATTCAAGAAGTGCCAGGGTGTTCTAATATGTGCTAGATAGTGCCAAGGCATGCGAATGCATGCCAAGAATTCCAAGACATGCCATGTGTTAAGGCATGAAGAGATTTTCCAGGTGTTAGGGTATGAAAACGCGTGTCAATCAGTGTCAGGCAACAAAGGGGAACACCAAGTTAAAATGAAAATAAATTAACACATATGAGGGTTAATAATTCAAGACATTACCTTTTCAATAGGGGAATGCTAGGCATACCAACACTAGTGCCAATAGATGCCAAGGGCCAAGTTTTAACATGTCTTAAGTGCCAAATCATCCTCTATTAATTCTCTCTTAATTGTGAATAATTGATCTCAAATAAATTTTATCTTAAACCATGCCAACGAATTCCAAGGCATTCAAACACATGCCAATAATTTTAAAGTTCCAAGAGCCAATATGTGCTAGGGATTTATAGGACATGCTGTGGAGTTCCAAGTTTTCTAAGGAGGGACTGACAAGATATGCTAGATATTTCCGAGGCATGTTAGAGTGATAGGGAAGCATACCAAGATGTGCCAAGTGCCAATGTGTGTTGAGTGTTAGCGATTTCTAGGGAAACACAAGGGAGCACTATATAAAAAAGCATGGAAATGAATGAATAAGGGTGTGTGATAGGGAGTGTCAACAAGTTCCAGGTATGCTAAGGAGGGAGTGACATGGTATGCTAGGCAGTGTTAATTCATGATAGTGTGGCAGAGTGGCATGTGTCCAAGATGTGTCCGGTGCTAGGGTGTGCCAACACATGCTAGGAATTGTTAGGTAGTCCTATATACACACAAGGGAGCACTAGGTGAAAATAATGCATGCAGATGAAAAATTAAGAGATTGTGACAGGAAGTGTTAGTGAGTTACAGGCATGGTAAGGAGGGAGGGACAAGGTATGGTAGGCAGTGCTAAGGTATGCTAGAGGTTAGGGAAACACGCCAAGATGTGCCAAGTTCTAAGGTGTGCCAATGCATGTCAGGGAGTGTTATGGAGTGTCAGGGAAAAATAAGGGAGAAATAGTTTCAAATGCATGCAAATGAATGAATAAGAGTGTGTGACAGGGATTGTTAGAAAATTCTAGGTGTGCTCAGGAGGGAGTGACAATGTATGTTAGGTAGTTCCTAGGAATGCTAGAGTGCTAGGGAAACATGCCAAGATGTGTCAAGTTCCATGGTGTACGAATGTGTGTCAAGAAGTGTTAAGGAGTGCCACGGAAACATAATGGAGAACTAGTTCAAAATGCATGGAAATAAATGAATATAGAGTGTGTGATAGGGAGTGTTAGCGAGTTCCAACTGTGTTAAGGAGGGAATGACAAGGTTATTATATGCTAGGAAATGCCAAGGCATGATAGAGTTCCAGGGCATGTCAAGTAATAATAAGGTATGTTAGGTAGTTCCAAAGCATGTAAAGGAATGTAAGGGATGCTAACACGTGCCACATATTACCAAGGGATTGTTATATGTTCCAAGTTTTATGGCATGTCAAGATGTAAACTATGTTTCTCAGTTGTTTTATGGCCATGATTGGATGTGAGCCTTGACTTGGTAACTTGTTAAGTGAGATGCATTAATATTGGCCATGAGTAACCTAATATTAGTAATAAGAAATTCTTAGGTGAACGAGGCATATTTTATTTGTACTAAATGAAACTTGGTTAAGTTGTTGTAGTTGAGACAGTACTTGGTTGGGTTCCCAAGTCTAAAAAAATAAGGGTAGTTATGAGGACATGACAGTTAAGGAGTTTCGGGGCGTCCCAATGAATTAAAAGGCATGCTAACACATGCCAGTTAGTGTTAATGCACGACGAGGAGTGTTTAGGAGTGTCAGGGCATCACAAGGGGAAACTAGTAAAAAGTGCATGGAAGTGAATGAATAAGAGTGTCTGTCAGGGAGTGTGAGTGAATTCTAGGTTTCCCATGGACGAAGTGTGTTAGGGTAATTTCATGATAGGACTTGAAGGAGGCAAGCCTATGATTTCAATAAGGGGATGGATGAAGCAATTTTAGACAAAGGTAGACTTTGTGCTAGACACAACACTATTTTTTCAATGACTTGGTTGGGTTCCCAAGTCACAAAAAAAGTAAGGTTATCTATGAGGGCATGACAACTAGGGAGTGCCAAGGTGTGCATGGAATCCTAGGAAGTGCTAAAACATGCTAGAAAGTTCTAAGGCATGTTAGGCATTCCAATATTTTCTAGGTTCTAGGGTTTGGCACCAATGCATGCTAGGGAGTGCCAGGGAAACATAATGGAGGACTAGTTTCAATTGCATGGAAATGAATGAATAAGAGTGTTTGATAGGGAGTGTTAGAAAGTTATAGGTGTGATAAGGAGGGAGTGACAAGGTATGCTAGGAAATTCCAAGGCATGATAGAGTGATAGGAAATCATGCCAAGATGTGCCAAGTTATAGGGTGTGTCAATGTGTGCCAAGGAGTGTTAGGGAGTGCTAGAGAAACAAAAGGGAGAACTATGTCATAATGCATGCAAATGAATGAATAAGATTGTGTGAAAAGGAGTTTCAATGATTTCCAAGTGTGATAAGGAGGAGTGACAAGGCATGCTTAGCAGTGCTAAGGAATGATAGAGTGCTAGGGAGGAATGCAGCCAAGATGTGCCAACGCGTGCAAGGAAGTGTTAACTAGGAGTGCCAAGGAAACACAAGGGAGCACTACATCAAAATGCATGGAAATGAAAAAATACGAGTTTTTTATTGGAAGTGGCAGTGACTTCCAGGTGTTCTAAGGAGGGAGTGACAAGGTATGCTAGGCAATGTTAAGGCATGCAAGAGGCCAGGGTGACATGCCAAGATGTCATAGGTGCTAGGGTGTACCAACACGTGTGAAGGAGTGTTAAGGAATGCTATGGAAACACAAGGGAGCACTAGGTAAAAATGCATGGAAATGAATGAATAAGAGTTTGTGACTAGGAGTTTCAATGAGCTCTAGGTTTGCTACGAAGAGAGTGAAAAGGTATGCTAGGTAGTGCCAAGGAATGCTAGAGTACTACAACAACATGCTAATATGTGCCAGGTTTTAGGGCGTGCCAATGCGTGCCAAGGAGTGTTAGGGAGTGTAAGGTAAACACAAGGAAGAACTAGATCAAAATGCATGGAAATGAACAAATAAGAGTGTGATAGGGAGTGTCAATGAGTTCTAGTCGTGTTAAGGAGGGAGTGACAATTTTATATACTAGGAAATGCCAAGGTATGTTAAACTACCAAGGTGTGTCAGGAAGTGATAGGGCGTGTCAGGGAGTGTAAAATCATGTCAAGGAATGTAGGGGATGCTAACAAACTATAATAGCATAGGCTAGATCTATCGTATCAGGGATGATGGCGCTTTACAATAGCATTGATACAAGGAATACAACTATGGCTTGGTGTTATTCTTTTGACAACCAATCTACCTTGAACAAGAAAACACTTGACCCAATTTTTTATGGTGGCCACACATAGCCCTTTCAACCCACATGTCTTGAACACATTTGATAGGTTCTCTTGCCTCTCATTATGAAACTCCTCAATCTACTTCTATCAATGAACTCAACTCCTTTATGTTACTGAACTCGGCTCAAAAAACTTTTCCGAACTCAGCTCAGAAAAATTTTCCCTCTATCTACCTCTTTTTTACTTTAAGGTCTGCGACACTTAAGGTTTTCGATCAGTTTTTCACAACTCCGTTGTGAACAACTCTTTGGTCTACCCACTTTTTCCATACTACTGCTCCAAGATGACAAGTCTAGGGATATGGAGGTTTCCCTTCTTCTTAATGATGTGATCCTCTACAATACAGTGAAGTAGGGCTAGTTGGATAGCCCACTTGATTGCTACTTTAGTCCTTCAAAGTCTGCACGTCCTTAGGCCCAATACACCTACCCTTCTACTAGTATTGTTTTCCTTCACAAGTATAGGACTTAGAGATCTTCTTTGACATTCACCTAACAACCCTCCAATTGTACTTGGACTACCATCAATTTTCCCAACCATAATAAATTCTTTTACTGATCTAGTGGCCACAACACTTCCCTCATCTAGGGCTCTTCAAATATTCCACCTAATAGTGATTTGAGTCCTCTCAAAATCACTATTCTTGTGTACCAAATTATTTTTTGTCCAATCTATGAAAAAATATGAACTACTCATCTTATCATCCTTCTAACAATTTTTAGATGACTGAACTAGTGTCACAAATCATCCGTTAACATTCCATTGACTAAATATTTGTAGGTTGCTTTGAATATCTGTCCAAAACTCTATGGAAATTCCAACAAATTCAACTCCTCTTCATGTCAATCCATTCCTCATATGGCACATTTCTTCTGCTCCATATTCTACTCAGGTTCCACCTCCCTTTGGATTTTCTATCTCTGAACATACTTCTGCAAACCATCTTCCAAATCTGTGGTATATATTGCAGAGATAAACCTCTCTCTAAGGGTCACAACCCCTCTTACTCTATGCATATTTTTCATAGTCTTAATGGCATACCTTATGGATTGAACATGCTAGGAAACCTCCCTAAATAGGGAATTATACTTCTATTCTAATTGATTTAGAACAAACAATATCCACCAATAAAAAAAACTACAACTATTTCCTCCATAAGAGACTCGGCCTAGCTCATATGGATCCATATATTCTGTTCATTTCTTTGACTGAATCTTGACCTTAACTTTAGATCTCTACGACCCTCAAACTACAGTTACCTCAGTCAATATTACACCTGCGGCTACTTGTGTTCTGGCCCTAAATTATAGTGCATACCCTCGTCCATTTGTGTTGATCTTTATCACAGACCTTGCAACCTAGTAATCACCACAAGGTAGGGTCTCAACGCTCTCTACTATTTCAAAATTTGATGTGGCCTTCACACAAAAACACCACTGATATCACATCCCCAAATTCTCATGAGTCGCCTCTCTTGAGCTTGATCTACCATAAGAGAACCAAAAATATTCCATCCTACTTCCTATCTCGAACCCATTAAGGTATGTGACATTCTTGTGAACCCTCACATGATGATATTACTCTTGGTGGATGATCATGGCCTCCCTTTAGCAATGCTTACTCGGCCCTCTAACTCGACCTACTTTAAGACTACATCTCTCCTTTCATTTTTTATCAAATGAGCTCCTTTTCACTTGATGTTCTTTCATTAATACTAAGGCATGCTTAAATAAATTTTCCTAGCTAGGCCTCTTAAGAACACTCTAGAACTTAAGAAATTTATCTACTTAGATCTTAGGAAATATTATTTTTTATTTTTTATTTTATTTTAGATTTTAAACCCAATCTTGGGTCCAAATCCCCTTCACTTGGGTTATTTTCCCACAAATCCTTTTGTGGCCAAAATCACACAAACCCATCTCACTAGGCTTGTGGAGTACCTCCCAAGCTACACAATTCAACAACATAGTGTAGTTGTAGTAATCGTAACTTGGTCAAGATCCTATAGTCAAGCAAGGACTTGGTTGGGTTCCCAAGATGAAAATAATGTAAGGGTAGTTGTGAGGGAATGATAAATAGGAAGGGTTAGGGAATTTCAAAGAATGAAAAGGCGTGCTAACACATGCTGAACAATGTCAATGCATTTTGAGAAGTGTTGAGTGTCGAGGCATCACAAGGGAGAAATAGGTCAAAATGTATGGAAATGAACAAATAAGAGTTTGTGCCAGGGAGTGTTAGTGAATTCAAGTGTTCGAAGGATGAAGTGTGTTACAAGAAGTTCATAATATGATTTGTAAGAGGCAATCATACGATTGTGATAAGCAATCATACGATTGTGATAAGGGGCTCGATAAAGTATTTTTAAACAAAGGGAGAATTTGTGTTGCAAAAAACATTATTTTTCCTTTATCTATTATTTTTATATGACATGTGGCGCACTTTGGCTGAATTCCCATGTTTTAAACTATTTTTCAAAAAAATGCATAGTGTACATTATTGTGTATAAGTTTTGGGGCACTCGGCTTATGCGGACTTATATATTATGCGTCTTGTGGTTCTTGCAAACTCTCAGTTAATTCTCTATTGTTTATATGAACTGTACATACATGTGAAATATTTCCTATGTAAGCTTGCCGCTTAGTTGTTTTATGGCCATGGCTAGATGTGATCCTTGTCTTGGTAAGTTCTTAAGTGGGAAAATTTCATCTTGGACATGAGTGGGCCTAAGATGAGGTATATGCAGTTCTTAGGTGAACAAGGCACAATATACTTGTGTTAGGTGCAATTGATCAAGTTGTTACGACAGAAGCAGACCAATGTCACAATAAATACAATAGCTAAGGACTTGATTGGGTTCCCAAGTTGTGAAAAAATGTAAGGCTAGTTATGAGGGAATGAGTGCCAAGACATGCTAGGGAATTCTAACATGTGCTAGATAGTTCGAAGGCATGTCAAATATGCTAAGATTTGTCAAGTGATAATGCATGCCAAGATGTGAAAGGGTGTGACAATACATGCCAGAGACTATCAAGGCAACAAAAAGGAGAAACAAGTTAAACTACAAGGAAATTAACTCATCATAGGGTTAATAAGTCATCTTACATTTTCCAAGAGGGGAATGCTATGCACACCAACACTAGGTGGAAACAAGTGACAAGTGTTAGTGCATTCTAAGTGCCAAATCATCCTCTGTTACTTCTCTTCTACTTTCTAATAATTGATCTCAAATAACTTTAATATTAAACCATGTCAAAGAATTCTGAGGCATCTTAATGAATGCTAGACATGCTAATGATCATGGCCTCTTTAGGACTACATATCTCTTTGCCCCCTTGATCAAATGAGCTCCTTCTCACTTGATGTTCTTTCCTTTTTCCTAAGGACTCCTTAAATATTTTTTCCTAGACCTCTTAGGAACCCTCTAGAATTTAAGGGTTTTATCCACTTAGACCTTAGGAAATAATAATTTTCCTTTTTAATTTTATTTTAGATTTTAAACGCAATATTGGGTCCAAAATTGTTATGCTTGGATTCTTTGCCCATAAAGAATTTTGTGACCAAACTCACACAAACCCATCTCATTAGGCTTGTGGAGTACCTCCTAATCTACACAATTCAACAACATAGTCTAGTTGTAGTAACTGTAACTTGGTCAAGCTCTTGTAGTCAAGCGGAGGCTTGGTTGGGTTCCCAAGTTGCAAATTAAGTAAGGGTAGTTGTGAGGGCATGATAGCTAGGGAGGGTCATGGCATGCAAAGGAATGAAAAGGCATGCTAACACATGTTGGATAATGTCAATGCATACTGAACTAGACTGATAGGGAGTTTCGGGGGATATCAAGGGATAACTAGGTCAAAATGCATGGAAAGGAACAAATAAGAGTGTGTGCCAGGGAGTGTTAGAAAATTCAAGTGTGCTAAGGACGAAGTGTGTTAGGAGAAGTTTAGAATAGGATTTATAGGAGGAAATCCTACGGTTGTTATATGGGGATCAACATAGCAATTTTAGACAAAGGGAGATCACTTTATGCTAGGAACAACATTGTTTTTCCTTTAGCTATTTTTTTTATATGAGATGTGTCACACTTTGGCTACATGTTCGCATTTTAAACAATTCTAGATAATTACATATTGTGCATTGTTATGTATAAGTTTTGGGGCACTCAGCTTGTGTCATTGTGCACATTGTGGTTCTTTCAAACTCTCAGTTAATGTTACTATTTATGTGAACTGAACATACATGTGAAATATTGCATGTGTAAGCTATGTTACTTAGTTTTCTTAGTAAATAGTTAAGTGGGACAATTTTATCTTGGACATGAGTGGCATAAGATCAATTATAGGTAGTTCTTATGTCATGAACAAGGCACAATATACTTGTAGTAGGTATAAATGGTCAAGTTGTTATGGTTGAAGCACACCAATGTTGTCACGTGAACTACAATAGCCAAGGACTTGATTGGGTTCCCAAGTCATGAAAAAATGTAAAGTCTGGCTGTCAGGACATGAGTGCCAAGGTGTGCTAGGGAATGATAAGATGTGCCAGATAGTGCGAAATGTCAAACATGCTAAGATGTGTCAAGTGATAAGGCATGCCAAGATGTGCAAGGGTGTGCCAATGTGTTTCAGGGACTGTCAAGTGAAAAAAAAGGGAGAAACACATTAAACTACAAGGAAACGAACACATAAGACGGTTAATAAGTCATCAATTTACCTTTTTCAAGAGGGGCATGCTAGGCACACCAACACTAGGCACCAATAGGTGCCAAGTGAAAAGTCTTAGTGAATTCTAAGTGCCAAGTCTTCCTTTGTTTCTTCTCATCTACTTTCCAACAATTGATCTCAAATAAATTGAATATTAAACCATGCCAAATCATACCAAGTCATATCAACGTATTCCATACATGCTAAGACTTTGCAAGCGCCAACACGTGCCAAGCCCCAATATGTGTCAAGGAGTGTTAAGCATGCTATGAAGTGGAAGGGCATGTTGAAGAGTGCTAGTGCATGTTGAGGAGTTTTAAGGAGGACTAGGACAAAACATTAAGGGAGCACTAGGTCAAAATTCATGGAATTTAATGAATATGAGGAACATGTGCCAGAGACTAGTGTTAATGAATGCTAGTTGTCATGCCAAGGAGGGAGTGACAAGGTATGCTAAGCATTGGTAAGGCATGCTAGGGAATATAAAGGCATGTCAAGAAGTGCCAAAGTGTGCTATGGAGTTCTAGGATGTGCTAATTATATGTGCCAAATAGTGCCAAGATATGCCAATACATGTGAGGTGCTAAGGATGTGTAGGGTGCTAGGGTATGTCAATATGTGTTAAGAAGTGTCAAGGAAACAAAAGGAAGAACCAAGCTAAAATGCAAGGAAATGAACACATAAGAGGGTTAATAAGTCAAGAATTTATCGTTTTCAAAAGGGGCATGCTAGGCACACTAATAATAGGTCCCAATACATGCCAAGTGGCATTATGTGCCAAGTGCTAATGTATGTCAATGCATGCAACCAAGATGTTACAGGGCATGCTAGGGACTACACGCATGCCAACACATGCTAGGAGAGTTCTATGTTGTGCTAGCACATGCCACCATGTGCTTGGGCGTTAGTGTCATGACAATATGTTCTAGGTACAAATATGTTCCAAGACATGTAAGGTGCTAAGAAATGTTAGTGTGTGCTAAAGAATTAATTTAAGGTGTGCCCAAATTATTGAGGAGTGTTAGGTATTTATCATTAATATAATTGACAAAGATTGATTAAGTATTAAATAATATATTTCCTACACACGCTCATGGAACTTTATCTAAAGGGAATTTTATAGATAATAAACTTAATAGATATGAATCATGTGGTGACTCATAGGAAAACTCTATTTGAGTAGTCATTACTTGAGGGAAATGATACACACTAATTACTTCTTAAAAAATTGGCTGACTCTAACCACTATGGCTTTGGACATATTATAAAAAAGACTCTTCAATAATGGTCTTAAATCGTTATCAAAAACTCATTCGAATGATCAATGATGATGAATATTTTTTGACCATCAGCAAAAGTAACAAAAAGAGCATTAGTGAGGGTCATTAAAATTTCGTCACTAGAAGTGTCACCAAAGAGAGAATTAGTGATGGGCCTTTAACGACCCTCACCAAAAGTGTCATTGAAAATGGATTTGGTGACGAACCCTAAAGGACCATCACTATATACACTTACAACGAAGATTTTTTAAGGACCGTGACCATATGTGACATTGGTGACATACCTTAAAGGTCTGTCACAAGCATGACCCTCACCAATTTCCATTATTCTTGTAGTGATTCTTCACAATTATAAAAAATAAATAAGTAATCAGTATTTTATTATTAAAAATTTTGGACACCAATCCTCTTTTACAAATATTTCAGTACAATGATGTTTGAGGGCACCAACGCTTCAGTCTTCCTAGCTCCAACCTGTTGCCAAGCACCAACTTGGGCTTTTGTGAGGCTCCAACCTCTAGGGCTCCAACCCTTTTATTCTCAAGGCCCCAACCTTATTTTTAGTGGCTTCAACCCCTAGGGCACCAACCCTTCAGTATTTTAATAAAATTGAATAGGTAACTTACTTGAATTTCTCCTCAATAGCTAATGCTTCACTGCTCCAAAATTTTCACTTCACTATTCAGAATAATTGTTTATGTCTTCAAATTCGTCACTGTCCAATTATTCATTAGCACATCACTATCCATATGTTTTAATTCAGGATGTTAGGATGATGTGTAGACCTTGTTCAATTACCACAAATCTGAAGGTATAAAGACTTAGTAGTCCAAAATTTTGATATGAGTTGTTTATCCTTCAATCCAAGCTTCTTCTTTGTCACAAGTTCCCCAAAAAATTAAACTTCTTCTCCTTCACAGTCCTTAACTCATGCTTTAAGATCTGAGAGAATAGTCTTTATCACCTATTCGAGCCTTAGTTCACTGCAAATATTGAAGTTTTGTGCTCAAGCCTGAAGTTTGTCCGAGATTTTGTGGGAAAGTACAAGGTATGAGCCTTCTTCCAAAGTTTGTGATCAATCTAAAGGGATGCAAGCCTTAATGTGGTTGTCTGTGGTGATTTTCAAGGTCTTGTGTCTTATCCAAGAGAATGTGTGTTTGAACTAGTCCCAAAAATGAGATTTTATGCTTCCATAGTGTAAGGCACTATCTCTAATCACATGTCTGAAGTTGTGTGGTTAATTGGTTGAGGTTTTGTGCCCAAGTTTGAGTTTTGTGGTCAAGAGATAGAAGTTTTGTACCCAAGTTCGAGCTCTTTGGTCAAGTGATATAATTTTTATGCCCAAGTTCGAGCTATGTGGTCAATCTAGTCTTGTTTACTCAATTGTCCCAAAGCTTAAGCGATTTGAGCCTTTAATTGTTTCCTGTAGCTAAGATCGAGGCTCTAGCTGCCTATAGAATAGTCTAACCCTCCATTGTATCTGCTTCAGGTGTCATATCATCCTGATTTATAACCCAATCAAAATAAAATCCTTCTCATCCTCTAAGTATCCTCTCTGTCAGTTCTGTAAAGTTCGCAAGTTGTTAACTGTTCACTTCTTTATGTAATCATTTACCGAATTGATGATATTAATGAACATACAATGCCTTATATTTATACAAATTTAGGGTTGGAAATGAAGGGACGTGTCTTATGGAAGGAAGTCGACTTGCGAGACGTAATATAGGTTGGCTAGACTATAAAAATAGGATATATCACCTTAAAAAATCGATTTCTCTTATACTATTCAGAGTTAGGGGCTGAGTGAGGGATCGTTGGAAATAGGAAAGAGTCATCTTCAAGATGGTGAAGGAGCCAATGTGAGAGGATGCCTCCAAGGTGAAAAAAAATATTTTTCTTTGTGACTGTTCAAAATTTTCTCTATGTATAAGGTTATTGAGACATAATGAGGTCATTAGGGTTTTAAGTGAGGTCTCCAATCATCATACAAGAGTGTCATATATAGTTTCCATTGTCATGTCTTCAACCATGTCATCATATGGTATCCAAGTGTGTAACCTTCAAGAGTGCTTGTATTTTCATCAATGACAATTATTGACCAACAATATGTATATTGTAATTGTTTTGAAATCAAATTATTTACCATCCCGAGTAAAGAAAATAGAAACAATAGAAAATCATAGAAAAACTTCTAGTGAACTAAAAACTCTATGCAGCGACTGGGTAGCACAAAGTCATATTTCCTTTATGGATGAAACTTGTTCAATGAAATCTGGGCTGAGATGGAATCCGGGTGTAAAGAAAGCTGACCTCTCATATCTCTGACAACTGGCAGCTCCAAAACATGAGTGAGACTCAGTAGGCAAGGGTTGCACAACACCTGCGCAACACCTACATAGCACACTTTTTTTTCGGGTATATATCCAAAACCATAACATATTTTTCAAAACTAAAGGAGGTTATTTTATATTATAGTGTTGGGAATAAATACCTCCCTCTATTTCTCCAAATACTTCCCCATATTCTCACAAAATTATTTGCAAAACCATGGCTCAAAACAGAAAATTTAAAAACTTCAAAAAATGAGCTTTAAAGATGCATGCATAATGCTTGATCTATTACACCTGTGAAAAAAATGGATGAGGTTTTTATACTCTGGCCTGTCTTAAATAATAACATCTCTCAGTTTTCCATAATTGGGCTTTATCAAATCGAACCTTCAACTTGCATGCATGGATATGAAATTTAATCATATGTAGAGCAGCATCTTCTCCCTTTCCATCTCTAAATATTGGGAGGTATGTTAGCCAATCAACAGGAGGCATGGGATTCAGAAAAATAGGAATACGATATTTGTGCATAGGTGCATACCTGGAATTTGTTCTTGAAACCATATTGAACAAATTCAACCAAAATTAATGACCTTTAACCAGTGGAGTCACCGTGAAATTTCAATATGCTAGATCCTTTGAACTTGGAGTCACAATTCATTCTCACAAAGGCTCAATCAATATAAGATATCTGACATTCAAAAATTGTAGCATAGGGGAACATGATAGGGTAAATACTCATTTAAAATGAAACAACATGAGAAATTCAGATACTGCACTCATAGGAAATAAGCATTTTAGAAGAAATTAAACAAAAATATAAGCATCATCATTGCAACTGAACCAATTTGTAACACCTAATTTGGAGCAATGTTAAATTGAATTCAAAATAGCCACAACTTGTACTTATGATAGGAAAATAGGCAGACTTTTAGCGAAAGAGAGACAACATCAAAGGTTAAAGGAGAATAACAAAAATTTTGCAGGAGAAAAATAAATCTGAGATCCCATACCATGAGTATCTTCCCCAGAATATTAGTCGATCAACTGATACACAAGCTCCATGCATAAAAATTCAGGCCACAACAAAATCACACGGTAACACTCTTGCAAATTCTTTTGCCAAACCAACCAAACAACCCTTTATTCATTTAATTCTCTTCATTATATGGGAAAAATATCATAGTGTAATAGGTAGTTGCATACAAAACATGTCTGATACATGGAGAGGATCAACACCAACTGGAAAGGTAGAAACATCATAACTGAAAAATAGAAACATTATAGTTTTTCACACATTTTTAAAAAATAATAAAGGAAATCCTAAAATACTTAACTTCTCCCTAAATAAATAACATATTTGAAACCATTTTTATCTTCGAATCTCATCCATCTTGGGTAAAGAAAAGAGAAACAACAGAAAATCATAGAAAAGCTGCCAGTGAACTAACAGCTCTGTGCAACGACTAGGTAGAACAAAGTCATCTTTCCTTTATGGATGACACCTATTTGATGAAAGCTGGGGTGACTTGGAATCCATGTGTAAATCAAGCTGGCCTCTCAAATCTCTGACAACTGGCAGCTCCAAAACATGAGTGAGACTCAGTAGGCAAGGGTTGTGCAGCACATGCGTAGCAAACCTTTTTTTGGGAATATCTCCCAAACTATAACATACTTTTCAAAATTGGAGGTTATTTTATATGATAGTGTTGGGAATAAATACCTCTCTCCATTTCTCCAAATCCTTCCCCATTTTCTCACAAAATGCTCTGCAAAACCATGGCTCAAAACAAGAAATTTACAAACTGCAAAAAAATTAGCTTTAAATATGCATTCACAATGCCTGATCTGTTACACCTGTACAAAAAATGGAAGAGGTTTTTTTACTTTGGCCCTTTTTAAATAAAAAACTCTATCATTTTTCCATAATATTTATTTCAAAAGGTTGTAAAAAATAGATTATGTGCAACGTTGTGTAGCAAACAAATCTAAGTAGCATTGTGATGCTTTGACCTTATGTTTTGGAGCACTCTACCTAACTTGGCATGTGAATCAAAGAATAGGTAATGAGTAAGTATAAGGGGTATGATATCCCTTTGGTATGGGATTTTTCTATACAAGAATAGGGTATTATGCATGAGGGTTATATGATATGAGTATGGGAAATGGTAATGTTAATATAGGGAATCGTTTAGAATGAAAGGGGGGAATAAAATGAATGTAATATTATGATAGGTTAATGGTATATGGGAAGGGTGTACGATGTAAATTTATATGAATGGGGATGAATCGAAGGTAAATGGGGAAATAGGAGGTGAAATGGATAAACATAGGGTAAATAAGAAAGAGGGATAAAATCGTAGGATGTTTCAAATGAAGATACCTTGTAACCATCAGAAATCTGACTGCAAATGAGCTCAATTTAGACAATTTTGATAGACAAGTTACTAAACCCCCTTTGACTTGACATGAAAAAAACATGTGCAACCATGAATCCCATTAACTTGACACTCTTTCATAATTTGAATGAACCCTTCATGTAAGAAACTCAAAGATGTTAGACAATGATATAGAGGCTATGACAATAGCAATAGTCATAGGCTCAACTACTCAAAACAAAAAATTAAAGGACAAGGAAAAACATTTGACAATAAAACTTATTACCCTAACACACATGACCAAAATACAAGCGGTAAACCAGGGAGTTTATCTTGAAAGAAATTTCTTTGATGGAAATTCTAGGTATGGATCAAATCCCATATGTTAGTGATTTAAATAGAGGAAACCACAACCATGAACTAAATATGATCCCAAAATATTTGCAACATTTCCATAATTAATAAAGTGGAATCATAACCATTGATTGTATAAAATGTTGAAAATAAGAGAGTACTTAAGAATAGGGCACCAATGTTCTTTATCCCAGGATGCCATCTGAGAGCCATCTATTCACAGATAAAACCACTTACCCACCAAATCTCGTTGTTGTAATCCTACTATCTGGTCCCAAAAAACATCGAAATCAAAAACAAGTTTCTGACAATCCAAATCAACCTTAATTAACTTCCTTCTTTTTCCTCAAATGATGGAAATTTTTTTCTGTGGATTGCGACATTGGGTTCAATAACTAGTGGGGATACCAAAACATTTGAATCCACGTGTAGAGTTGCATGTATAGGAGATGTCCTAAAGGGATAGACTCCCGAATTGGGGCAGCCACGACTCTTTGCCTCAATAGTCACATGTATCAACACATCGAGTAATGGCACATCGTCGCCCCAATTTCCTTCAATATCAAGTGAAATCCTACCAATAGATGTAAAGGCTAGCTATATAACAAACACCACCGACACTCTGCATTCTCGCCTATATGTGCACCAAAGTAGAGAGAATTACTAAAAAATACCTTATGTAGTATTTTCTAAAAAAACCTCAATAAAATATGTAGAAAAGGTAAATTAATGTCACTTATCAATTATTGACACCATTCGATGTAGGTTGTCACCAGCTCAATTCACTAGGAAACCCCTTCAAATAAAATAGACTAGCCAGTCACCATCAACCAATTTCCTTCATAAAATCTATTCAAGCGCACAATAAAAAATGATCTTCAATGATGACACAAACCATTAATGGATTTTCCCTCATATAATCAATGACCAACTTGGAAAATATATATCTCCCTAGACCAATTAATGACCCCAAGAGACTCCTTCGTGATCGAATTCAAAATTGAAATATGTTACCAACTCCACCAATCAAAATTAATGCACTTACGTAGCATTAAATATCCTCAGAAATCCTCATATCGACCAATCCCAACCCAAAGATGAGAAGGAAGATCCATAGGAGCAAAGTCTCAGAAGAAATACCATGTAAAACAACCAGAGAGTGTGTCTCAGATAGACCATAGAGAAGAAAAAGAGGTAGTGGCTAAGATCCTCAAAAATCCCCTGATTAACCATTCCCAAACCAGGGAAGGAGCAGGAAGATCCACAGGAAAAGTTCAGAAGAAAGGCAATGTAAACAACCAAATAGTGCACCTCAAATAGACCACAGAGTATACCAACAACTAAAGTGGAAAATAAATTGTTATTAGTGTACCTTGAAACAAAAGAACCATTAGAGATCCCTGATATCATTCAGAATCAGGATAAAAACTTAATCTAGCTCAGATAGTTATGCTTAGATGCATTTCACCAAAAACCACCAGTAATTACACCAGCAAATGTTACATTTAATCCATCTACCTCCACACTTACAACCAAAATTAATGCCCTTGTGAATTTTGAGACTAATGCTTCCACAATTCTATCTTTTACCCTCGATGTCTGCTTCTCGCAAAAGTTGTCACAGATATTTTGAAGTAGGCGTATTGTCTACCGGCAGATATTCTGTAATTTTTCTCCACCATCCTTCAAGTGAATCTAATCCATGTTTTTGATGACTGTTAGAATTTTCAGCACAACAATGTACTGATAGAAGCAACCAAAAGATAGAAGTAGCTTTCAAAATAAATTAAATAGTCAAAGAACATAAATTAAAACATTATCGATGGAGACCCTGAAAATTATTCCAACTATGTTTTTTCCTATCCATGATCAGAGAAAGTGCCTTCGTCGCTCCTCTCACCAAGCACCTCTATTGTTAGGCTCCATTTCCCTAAATCCCATCAATTATTTTTAGCCTCTATCAATCTGCTTCCTGAAGAACCCATCAACAACATAAAGGCAAACCCCTAATCCTTTACTTTTTCCTTTTTTACTAGCGCCTCGTACCGAAAATTTTAAGACAAAATATTTATTTTGTATTAAAATCCCCCTCCGTGTAGTGGTGTCGAATGCAACTACATACAGGTTGTCTCTAATCATATAAATATAAATCGAAGGGACATAAGAGGGATTGGTGTCTGAGAAATCTTGCCAGGAAAAGTTGTCGCGTTCTTCAGAATCAGGTACCCCACCAAAAATAAGAGCCCAACAATTTGTTATCTTTATATAAGATAATGTGAATGATAAGTGAAATAGAAACCTCAATATAAGCACAAGACAATAGTAGCCCGCATCTTGTCAAACTTAGGGTGCACTATCAGAGTCAATTTTGCAAGTAATGTTAGATAATATTGTCTTCAATTGATATGGTTTTGTCTTAATTGTTAATTGTCTTAAATGAATTTCATCTTAATCACCATTGTCTTAAGTGCCCATTGTCTTAATATAAAGTTTTGTCTTAAAATATTTTTGTCTCAATTTTTTTTTGTCTTAAATATAAATTTTTGTCTTAAATTGTTTTTGTCTTAAAATATATTTGTCTCAAACAATTTTTTCCTTAAATATAAATTTTTGTCTTAAAATATTTTTGTCTTAAATTGTTTTTGTCTTAAAATATTTTTGTCTCAAACTGTTTTTGTCTTAAATACAAATTTTTGTCTTAAAATATTTTGTCTTAAACTATTTTTGTCTTAAATATAAAGATTTTTCTTAAAATATTTGTCTCAAACTGTTTTTGTCTTAAATATAAAATTTTTTCTTAAAACATTTTTTGTCTTAAATTTTATTTTAAGGTAGTTAAATTGATATTAAATTTTAATTTAAAATTACTAAAATAAAAAGTGAATTTTTAAGACAAAATATTTCTATTGTCTTAAGAAATGTCTTAAAAGTGCCCTTCATGTAATAGTGTCTCTACGAAGAGAGAAACACAAGGTTGCAGGGTGAGAGCACCAATCCTCCAAAGGGAGATAAGTATTCAAAAGGAGATGGACAAGATGGATTCAAGACTCCAAAAGGAAATGGGAATGGTGAAAAACCACCTTTGACACCACCATTCTCTTCACCTCCATCCTCACCACCATATTCACCATCATCTTCTTCCACAACTAGCTCTTCACAAACACCTCCACATTCTCCAAAAGGTCATAGTAAAAATCCATTTCTGAAGCTTGACATAAAGTTTGATTTTCCTATGTATGATGGATAGGTAAATTCTAAAAGATTAGATAATTGAGTACGTCAGCTTGAAGTGTATTGCAAGATACAAAAGATCAAGGATGATGGTACCAATATTCAGCTTGCTTCACTAATATTGGAAAGTGTTTATCTTATTTGGTGGGAAGCCAAAACTCAAGAGAACATGAAGAAACATGGTAAGGTCTTAACATCTTGGAATGATTTTGTTGTTTCATTGAGAAGACAATTTTATCCATTAGCATACATACAAAAGGATATAATGGATTGGAAAAACTTTAGGAAAGGTAAAGGACAAAGTATGCAAAGTTATACTCAAGAATTTAGGAGAAGAGCACTGATATTGGGTGTGGATTTGACATCTCAAGAAACTTTGTTAAAATACAATGGAGGCTTGCATTGTTACATAAGACATATTATTCTCATGTTTAATCCTTGAAATTTAGATGAAGTTTGTGTACATGACACACATCTAGAGGCAAGAGGAAAACATGTTTCAAATGAGACAAGTGAAAATATGCTTAAGTCTGGAGAAAAAGGAAAGGGTAAGTAAAACGGTAAAGGAAAGAAGAATGCATCCATAAAGTTGGATAAAGAAAAACTCACATGCAAACATTGTTCCAAAGATGGACATGACGAAGATCATTGTTGGAAACTTCATCCAGAAATGAGATCCAAGTTGAAAAACAAGGAGAAGGAGAAAACATTGTATACTATGAAATGAGAACTATAAACTCAAAACGAGAACTCTAGCCAAAAAACCCCCAAAAATATGAAAAAATAGCTCAAAAACGAAAAGTGCAGATGTTGAAATACCATTTATTTTTTCTGGGGTATATTTTCAACATGTTTAAAAAAATTCAGTGAAAACCAATTTTCTTTTTCAAAAAACACCCTGAAAACGAAAAGTGATGATATTGGAATACCGTTTTTTTCTTTAGGATAAATTTTCAACATTATGAAATACCATGTGAAAGATAAAATAGCATGACTCTCAAAAACCTTAAAATTTCAAAAGAAAAATGAAAACAAAAATTTACAAATAAAAACAAAAGTTAAAACAATTAAAAAAACAAAAATTATATATATATATATATATATATATATAAAATAAAAATGGACAAAAATAAATCAAATATATAAAAAAGACAATTGAAAAAAAAAACAAATTAACCTAAAAAGAAAATAAAAAATATAAAGAAATAAATAATTCCAAAAAAATAAAATAGAGAAAAAAATTAACAAAAGAAACAAAATAAAATAAATAATTTACTTTATTAAACAATTAAAAAACAAAAAAAACAAAAATAAATAGTATCTTTAAAAACAATCAATAAAAATTAAAAATTAAAAAAACAAAAACATAATAAAAAACAATTATAAAAAGTGATTAAATAAACTAGAAAAATATAAGCAAAAAAATATTTAAAAAAAATTAAATAACTAACCCAAAAAAAAACATTAAAAAAAATCTAAAAGAAATTAAAATAAGAAAAACAATTAACTTAACTAAAAAAACATTAAAAAAATAAAAAAACTTAGAACAAATTAAACTTAAAAAAAATAATATATATATATATATATATATATATATATATATATATATATATATATATATATATATATATATATATATATATAATTGTGGCCTCTTAGGCTTTTAGGTGGGCTCAATCTGATTCTTATCCCGAGGGGCTAAAATTCAATTCAAGGAATCGGCTTGGCCCCCCCAATCGATTCTAAGAATGGGCTTTCAGCCCCGTCGGGTGGCCCAAGAGCAAAGCTCGGCAGGCCCATGGTGGCCACCCCTCAAGCACCCAGTGGGGTTGGTCGTAGGAAATTCTCACAGTTGGGTTGGTTGGAGGCGATTCTCAAAATCACCTCCAGCCAACCTCGTTGGGTGGTCCAAGGGCGGTCGTTGTGGGCCAGTCGAGCTTACCGAGCTATCCAAGCTTTGCTGGCCCATGACGATCATCCCTCAGGCCACCTGAAAGAGTTGGCCACATGTGATTCAAGTTTCGTCAGCCCACGGTTGCCGGACCAATTTTTTTCTTTTTTATTGTAATATTTTTTAATTATTATTTTGTTTTATATATATCTATATATATATATATATATATATATATATATATATATATGTATGTATGTATGTATGTATGTATGTATGTATGTATGTATGTATGTATGTATGTATGTATGTATGTATGTATGTATGTATGTATGTATGTATGTATGTATGTAAGCTCTTGGAAAACAAATTAAAAAATTTCAATAAAAAAAAACACTACAAATGAAAAAAAAAAATTGAAAAACCCTTAAAACTCAATATCTTGAAATGAAAAACATGAAGAGAAATGAGACAACTTAAAAAATAGTTAAATAATCAATATTTTAAAAAATATATATGTTTACTTAGGAGATAGGAAACTTTGAAGTGTCCAAAATATGTCTTAAAAAAAATTAAGTGATATCTCATGTGGATTTGCAGAAATCCGCATGAAAATCACCAACATTTTAAAAAAAAAGAGTTGTCTAACGAGACGGAGGAATTTCCCGGACGACCAAAATTAGCCGGAATCCGGGCCTAAATTTTTTTAAGAAATCCTACGGTAACAGTGTTGGAATCATGATTTCGATGGTGAAAATGGATTCAACACCATAAAAAACCTCTAAGGCACCCAAATGTTAAAGTTTGATAGTTATAACGTCGATTTACAAAAATCCCTATTGGATTTTCTTAAAATATTACCGAAATTTCCATGATTTTCAGGGCAAAAAAGTAGTCTAGTTAGACTACGGCAAAAAAAAATCCACACTTCATATATTAGAAAATTTAAAGTGTCAAAAATAAGCCCTCTAAAAAATTAGCATGAAAATCACTAACATTTTAAAAAAAATGTTCATACTTGATACATAAGAAAATTTAAAGTGTCAAAAATATGCTAAAAAAAGGGGTATTATGAATAAGCATTTTTCAAAATCAGATGATTTTTTGCTACCTCAAAAAAGTGGGTACTCGTTTCAGTTCCCAAATTCAAAGTTTACATTGTTAGAAGACAACTGCAACAATACAACATAATTTAGGTTCTGATTCCGGAGATGAAACAAAGATCGTAACAATGGGTTGGAAAGGTAAGGACATTGCAAGTACTAGTTCTTCAAGTTATCTAAATGATACTCTAGATGAAGAAACAAGAATTGAGCTTTTCCATATTATATTTGTTTCAAAACATACCAAGATTGACACAATGTTTGACAGTGGTTCACAAGAAAATGTTATTTCAGAGGAGATTGTTAAGAAGTTAAATTTAGAAATCATTCCACATCCTAGACCCTATCCTTTAGGCTGGGTATGTAAGAATGCAAAATTGCAGGTTACAAGAAGGTGTATCCTTAGATTTGCAATCACTAAAAACTTTTTCGATGAAGTTGAAGCTAATGTAATTTTTCTTGATATTTGTGGTATAGTTTTGCAAAGCCCATATATTTATGATAGAAGAGCTATCTTTCATCGCCATGAGAACAAGTATCACTTGTTCAATAATGAGGTTGAGTATATTGTTAGAGCACATAGTAAAAAGATGATTGTCTCTTATAAATATTGGATAAATGAAGAGAATTGTGAATGCTAGTCAAAATTATGTTTTGTTAATGTTCAAACATAAAGATGTTTTGAATGAGGCCTTTCAAGGAGATGCATCAAATGAAAAATCTGATTTCATTGAGGTTGCTAATGGTTGTGATAAGATGTTTCAGAAGTCTAACATGTTGCCTCCTAAAAGAGGTAAACAAGATGAGGTAAAATAGCAGCAGCAAGCATCATTATTGAGCAGTGATGTGAACAAGATGTCAGTGTTAGAGAGTGCAAAGTTCAAAGAGAAAGTGCCAAATAAATTTGACAAAGAGGGCATTGGGTTCAAAATTTCTTCTTGTTTGTTTCGCAAAGTTTTTTTTTTGAAATGGGATTCTGCATGGAGATGGAGATCACATTTGGGTAAGGGTCAAGTCAAGCGCAAGACTAGACATGTCAAGCATCTTCATGTCGACAATGTTCAAGGTGAGAATAATTTTAGGTTGTTTAAGTTTCCCTTCATTGATGACCAAGGAGGGAATTTGTTGGTTCCTTCAAGGACAGTTTGTTGTTCTGTTTATTCTAGGAAATTGTAGCAAGATGGTATATATAATAGCAAGTCAAGGTCTCCAAAGTCAGAGAAAATGATCAGCTTTCATGAAAAGCTCAAAATGTTGCATTCAAGAAAATTTCAGTGCATCGATATTGGAAGGGTGAGGGATTTGAACCCTTATCTATTTATTGAAAGATAAATATCTTTTGGAGGTCTAAAAGCTTCCAGTGGGAAGGAATGATCCAGTAGATCAATTTTATGCTCAAAATTGAAATTTTCGGAATGGATCAGAACCTGAACAGCGACGTAGATCTCGTCATTCTGAATCTGACACAACTTTTTTCGCGTAAAATCGACACCATATGCTCCTGCAATCGTGTTTTGTTCATTTTTGGTAATAACAATTTTTTTTTGGTTTTTGGGTACAAGGTTGAACAATCAGTAGTCTGTACTCCTGACTAGACCCTGACTATACATATTGACTATGTTTGGTTGGCCAGTCCCTGTTTTCCACTTGTCAAATTTATGTTGGTTCGTAGTTGGTGAAATTTCATTGGATTTGGGGTTGGTGAAGTGGACCAACCACGAAGCACCACATGTACCAACTAGAGGTTGCCACGTGGCATCTTAGTGGCCAAAACAATTTGGTAAGGTTGAATAACAGCCCTCGGGATCGAACACGCAACCTCATCTATGCCAACAAAGCCATCTATCGTCTGTGCTATGGTGGTTCTTAATAACTATAGAACCAAATGCATATTTAAAGTTTACAGTGTTTGTGAGCGGAAGTTAGGACCAAGGCTAACCCCTGACCTGGGTCTACAGATTAGGGTTAGGGGCTAACCCCGACCCACATTATATGTATTAATGTTTTTAACCAAATTTTGAATGGAAATGTTATACTGGCGTAGATGTTTATAACCCAAACCTTAAACCCACATAACCAAAGTTTTGTCGCATGTATTGTTATTGGCAGTCAAAACATATTTATAACCCAAAGTCTGCTTTAATAATCGGCGAGTTAACAGGTCATCGTGGAGGTTAAACAGAGGTTTGTTCACATGTCACATGGTGCAGACAAGGAAGAAGCTATGGTTAGCTAGAGCAGAATGTTAACGAGTATGCGACGGTCAGCTTCAGCAAACAAGTCACATGGCGGAGGTAACAGTTGTTGACAACTATTAATTCCATGTTTAATGGTGGTGAGTTCCACTAACCAAACTACCTTCCACCATATGTGAATGCAACCGCCCAATATTAAACACTATGGTTAGCACTCAACGAACCATGACGAGAAAACACATGAAATCAGCGGTGCTCTTACACGACATGGCAATATTTTAGCCGGCTAGTGGCCTCAATGACCCGATTAACCAAGCAACAATTTTCACCCAGCGTGGAGAAAATTTGTCGCCCCTCGTGGCTGACAAAGCCTGAAAATGTAGGACAAATTGCAGAAGGTGTGATTTGTAGGATCGATAGTGCAGAAACTTGAGGAGATCATAACTTTTACAATGTTTTGCCTTTTTGGGAGAAAAAAGAGGCTAGACAGGGGCTTTTAACAGTTCTGGAGCCATTGGATCTATCATTGAAGTCATTTGAGCACTGTAAGTTGATGTAAACACCAATTTTTAGTATATTGAAAGAGGCCCAACCATTGGAAGCTAGACCAGGAGATGTATTCCAAGAGGGGTTAACTCCTTCATCATTTGTTGTTTTTTGTTTACTGTCATGGTGATGTTATCTCTTGTTTTCTGCAAAAAACTGAACCTTTATTTCATGTTTATGTATTTAAGAATTTTAAATAAGAGGCCTAAAATCCTAATTAATCACTTGAAAAATTTACATAATCCTCTAGCAATTGCATATACAAATCATTGTTACATGAATGGTTGACTATGGTCAACCTCGCTCTACCATGGTCATCCATAATCAACCCCCCTCAACCTTGGTCAACCACATGAACCATAATATATCCTCTTAATAATTGATCAAGCATGGTAACCATTATCAATGATGGTGAACCATGGTCTACCTTAGCCAACAATGGTCAACCTCGTTAACCAACTTCAGCCATTTTTGTAATATTAATGTAACATTAACATTAAAATTAATGTAACATCAACCATGGTCCACCATGGTTGGAAATGGTCAATGATGGTAAACATTAATGTGACATTGTTCGATTAATGTAACAGAAATACATTGTCACATTAATGTTTGACCATGGTCAACCTTTTTCGACCATTGTCAACCATGGTAAATCCTCTTTAACTGTGATGAACCTCATCAACCATTTTCAACCATAGATGAATCATAATCAACCTACGTAAAAAAATTTACCCACCCATGTTGGCTACCAACTAACACAACCACACTAGTAAATGTGGTTTCTATATGCAGATCAAAAATATTTATTAATGTGATTATAATAATTTATTTATTTTATAAAACTAATTATTTTAAATTGTGATAAAAAATTGTAAATTTTATTTTCTTAAATTCATAAAGAAAAGTAGGTTTTATATGAGAGAAATTTTTAGGATGAAACTGTGGAGGATGTTTAATCTTGTCCAAAATTGTGAGGATAGGTGGAGTGTCCACTTGAAAAGTTATTATTGTGCCCCATAAAATCCCACTATTGTTATTTTTGTGCCCTTACATTACTATTTTTAGGTCGGTTAGGATTATATTGTGACCCCATGGACTCGTATATATAGAAAGGAGGTTTTGTCATTTGTATCATCCAAGAATGTTTCATTTATGTAATGTAAAGGAGGTTTCCCCCTCGAAGTGGCTGATTTCTAAGGCATTGATCTCTCTTTTCTTCTATTTTGGGAGCTTGTTTCATAACAGTACACCAGGATCAACAACTATTTCACCAGGTTGGGCTTCACCAGAGTGAAGAAGATGCAAACCTTTACCATATTGTGGTTGAAGGTAAAATATTGCTTTTAGTATTATATGTTGATGATTCAATTATAATAGGTGATGAGATGCTGATAAAATATTGCAAAGAGTATTTGGAAAGAAAATTCAAGATGAAAGACATGGGGCTCATGCATTATTTCCTTGGTTTAGAAATTTGCCAAGGAGATGGGGAATTGTTTGTCTCTCAAGGAAATTATGCCAATGAGAAACTGAATAAGTTTCACAGAGAGCAACAAACCCATGGAGACTCCTCTAGCATAATAATAGATAAATGGCCACATGGTGTGAATCAATATTTGTAAGAGGGCATACTAGAAGGTTTTAGCTACAATAAGGTTTCTCCACTAGAAAGTTCCTAGGAGGCTAGTCAAAATTATTTAAAGAAGTAGAAGCATTGTAATGGGATTTATTGTGAAGAAAATTGTAATCGTAGAAAAAATTCCTTATGGAGTGATTCCTTCCTTAAATAATAATTAATAGTATCACCCAACCTCAAGGCTTTTCTCTACATTCTTGTGTTTATTTTTTTATTGTCTATTGTGTGGATCTATTACATTATTTTTAAATTAATTTCTAACTTCTATTTTCATATATATTGAGTTAAACTATGCCACAAATGAAACATATTTTTACATTTAATAATATCCACATATACTGCTTCTTGAACTTTAATTATAGACCACATCTTGCATGAAAAAACACTTTTATGGGTTCTTATGAACATCTTTGTGTAGTCAATTGATTTTACAAATTTACATTGTATATTTATAGATGGATTACAACATACTAATTTTTTTATTATTATAATTGTAGTTAGATATCCTACTTACATATCCTTAAAATCATACTTTTAGTGGCCATATGTATGTCTCTTTATTAGTTAGGGGATTTCTAATGGTAAAATTTTAACAACAAAGGAAACAGATTGAAGTAATAACATGTAATAAAAAAAATTAAAAAACTGAGTTGACACAAACATGGAATAACAAAAATGATGTTTTCTTAAATAGATAGATCAATATTAGGTGGAAAAATTTATTAGTCTTTACATTGATAAAGTTATCAGAAACAATTACATGCATATCGTTAACAAATAGATCCATGTTCATTTTTCAACATAGTTTATATTTACTAGATTTAGAAAAAAATTATACAACCTCTCACAATGTATTATCATGGATCTCTTTCACAACTCCAATCACAATGTTATTTATGAAACATCGACATATTTTTCTCGAAAAAAAACAATATTTTTTTTCTCCTATGTAGCATCACCAGATCCTTGGACAAATAATCTAAAATATCATCAACAAATTCAGTGACTTAATAGTTTTAAAAATATGGCCAACTAATATCTCATTTACAAATGTTAACTTTAATATTTAAAAATAAAAACACTTAAACACATATAAGGAAAGGAATAATGGGAGTTTCTACTTAATAAACCCGTGAAGGAGAAAGTTTATTCAATATTTTGTTACTCACCCGTGTTTTTATTATATAATAATACATTTGCATAAAATAAGTGTTGCACATAGTGTTGTTATTGATGAACACAAAATTTCATTAAAGTGAAATGGGATGTGTGGATAGTAGTAGCGGGACCATCCTTAATGATCAAAGAGGAAACAAGTCTTTTAGTGAAGAAATATGATAGCTTGACCATTCGCAAGGTCTCACTACATGAATATATCATTACGTGAAGTTATTTGTGTTTTTTACTAAGTTAATATTCTCAAAAGATCTTACAAATATCATGATTTTTTAGTTGTTGTTGATACCTTTCCAATGGTAGTTTATGCTCAGAAAAAATCCTCCTAGACAAGAAGTTATGGCCTGTTGAAAATAAAATTTAGTTGGGGAAAAAACTAAAAGGCCAAACTATAGGGCCAAAACCTAAAATTTATTTGGTTAAATTTCATGCAAGCCTAGAGTGGATCAATCGTTGGCTCAGTGGATCAACAATCACAAGCAAAAAAGAATCGTACTAGTTAATGTTGTTAAATGACATCCAAGTTCTAGACTAATCAATGGTATTTACCATAGTTCAATGGATAGATCAAATGGAATTAGCATGGGGTTTAAGTAGCTCCTCAAAAACAATTACGTATCGACACGTGGACATGTGATGTCAGCCTTGGTTATTTTAAATTATGTAAACTATAATTTCCCTGGGGAAAAAATGGTTATCCCTCCATGGCTCGAACATTATAAATATAATGTCTCGTGTGGCTTGGAATAACAAGGATGTTTGAAAATGAAATTATCATTTGTCATTTTTGGTTTAGAGTGAATGCCTATGGTTGGATTGAATTGAATTTTTTTAGTTTCATCTTTTTCTAGTATGGTTTCTTCATGATGGTTTATATGAGGATCGATGGTTTCTAAGTTTGGTTTGACACTATGGAAAAGGCCCAACAACTTATTTATCATTGTGGTGGAGACCAAGCAGGTTAGTTATCACTTTAGTGAAGGCCAAGGAATATATAAGTCATTGTTACCATGTGGAAGAGTTAAAGAATATAATTATCATCGTGACCCTGTGGTTGAGGTCAAACATATAGTTATCATTATGACCCCGTGGTGAAGGATTAGAATTGTACGTGTCACCATGACCCTAATGGAAGGTCAAACAATATCACTGTCACCTTGTGCAGAGGTCGAGTGTTATATATGTCATCATGGCCCTACACAAAGTTCAAGAATTATATATGTCATGATGACCCTATGGAAGGCCAAGCAATATCATTGTGACCCTGTGAGAAGGCTAAGAAATATCACAGTGACTTTATGGAAGGCCGAAAAACAAGTGTGTGTGCGTGTGTGTGTGTGTGTGTGTGTGTGTGTGTGTGTGTGTGTGTCACTAGTGAAGGTTGAACAAGATATATCATTGTGACATCGAGGAATAAGGTCAATTAACATGTGTTGTTGCTGACCATGAGGAATAGGACTATCAATATATTGCCATATCATCGGGAGGCATGTGGTTGAATTCTTGCATGTCAACGTAGATGTGTGCAGTAGCCATAGTGGCCATAACATGTACCCACATAGGTTGGGAGAGTCAGTGCATTTTTTGAATGAAATACCATTACTATATTAAAATGAGGTTTTCCCATTGTGCCAAGGCACATTGAGAGTGTAGTTGGTAATGTTGGAAATGTAACTAGTTTTGGTATTCATAATCGCTATTGTACTCATTTCAATATGTATATTATGTAACAAACAAAAGAAGAAAAGAAAACGCTACGATTTCAAATCATGGGTTTCATGCTTATTATTGATGGCCCTCTAAGTAAAAGCATGTTCTTCATGCTCCTAGGGTTTTTTAGGTCATAGGATATATTGTCTTGAGTAAAGAGATTCAAAATCATGTTTATTAGACCCTTCCAGGGAAATTTATCTTGTAAAAGTATTTTTTTGAGTCTAGAAAGTCCTTGAAACCTCCAAAGTACAAGTCAGCCTAATGAAGGGAATTCAACCCCTTGGAAAGGCTATATGAAAAAGCATATTCAAACTCATTTGACACTCACTCACTCACAAGTTGGATTTCTCAAGAAAAATTTTGATACGAAGTTGGGAAGCAAGAAGAAAATAATAGTGAATGTATTGAAGGCAAGAAGAAAGAAGAAATTTGGATTTTGGGCTTTGTCTCTATCACATGTGTGAAATCTAGGGTTTATGCAACTTCAAGGAAGGCTAGAATTTCAAGTATGAGTTACAATATCAAGTTGTTGGAAGAGAAAATATTGTGTTTTTGATCTCGTTGACCTTTGGAGGATTTGTCTTGCTCAAAGAATTATTTCTAGAAGAACTATCTTAGGGTTTTTATAGCTGCTACAGGGTTGAAGTTGTAGGGTCGAAGTTGGGGATCAAAGTTGAAACTGAAAGCTAGTTGAAGCAATATTGAGCCTCGTTGATATGATCTATTAGAAGGGCTTATTGGATGGATGGTGTGGTATTTGGAGGAGAACTTAGTCTAGGGTGTGGGTCTTTATTGTCTCATTTGGAGTAGATCGTATAAGAAGAGAAGAGATTTTCTAAGTTTTTCCCTGGATTAGAGCAAAAATTTTGTGTCCATTGTCTTTACCATTTTGATATATTTTTGATGAAAATATCTAATCAAGAAGCAAAATAAGACAAATAAAGTTCACAAGAAAATATTAAAGTTAAGGAAAATAAGAATTAATAAGTTTCCATATTTCTTTTTCCAACAGGTAATTCATTGGTATAATGTGTGGGTGGTCTAGAGTTCAACCTGTGGCGCAGATATGTTGGTTAAATTTTAATGTATTCACATCTTTGTGTCACACTATTAACAACTTTCGGTGACTTGTGTGAGAATCTGGTGGTTATTTTGTAGAATCGGTGTCAATTTTCTATCAATTTTTATAACACACCCTGAAATTGTGATTATGTCAAATAATTAATTTAATATACGATTTATTATAGTTTTTTTGGGTTTTTGGAGCCTTTGTTAATCTAAATTGAAAATTGGAAGATGTTGGGAGATTAGGACTTAGAGATGAATGTAAATATATAGGTTTGATAATGTTTCAGCACATGATTAATGACCAGAAAAACTTGTGTATTTTGGAAGGTCTATGAGAATATTGCAAGTATGTTAGACACATGAAGATAACATATTTTGAGAAAATGTTTGAATGATCAACTTTTAGTTATGGTTTGAACAGAGTTTTTAGACAACAATATGGTAACTAACAATAGATATAAATAGTGATTGATTGCAAGTTATGTGATAGCTTCATGATAGTATGGTTGTATGATTATATAGGCACTGATTATAGTAGCACCAAGTTGTATGGTCAGTATTGGTATGTATTGCAGTTCAGGACTCTATGCATGATTCGTTAATATTTTGTGATTGTTTATCCAATTTGAAAATGTGATGAAATATAGGTCCATAAAGTAGCAAAAGAAGGAGGATGAAAACTCAATTAGGATGGAGGTTAATCATTTATATTTTGGAGCCTCAATCAAGTTATATCCTATAGTAAGAAGTTTATTGGATCTTTGAGGTTAGAGCCTCAATTAGGTTGTAGCCTATAGTGAGAAGTTTCTTGGATATTTGAGGTCAGAGCCTCAATTAGGTTGCAGCCTATTGAAAGTGGAAAATTTCATATTATGGGGTAAATTGGTTTTTATCATTTGGGGTCTACAAATTGATTTAAAAGAATTGAAAAGTAGGAAAGAGAAGAGTTGGTAGTTTTTCCGCATTTGGGTTTCCATCTAAGAAATTGTTTGCCTTTATAATGTGATTCTTTATTTTGTTGTATTCTCTTCTCATGTATTTGGTATTATGATAAAATGATATAATAAATGACATAATGTTCATGGTTCATTGTTACATGGATGAATGGTTAAAAAATATTACTAAATTGTGAAATTCACCTCACATTGATTCACCCCTCCTCTCATTGTGACTTTTGGGCAAACAATAAGTGGCCATAAAAATATATAATAACAAGACATTTAATTTTTCCATCTCGATAATTATCTTCAGTAGTCCCTTACTAAGTCTCTTAAATGATTTTATGAAATAATCAATCCTAACTTCTCCCATTGATCTCATCCTTGATCCATGCATAAAAAATATGTGTAATCTAGATCATTATAATACAGCTAGTATTTATTCATCTTAAGCATATATCTATCATGTGACGAGAGGATCAAATCTCTTCAGGTGAAAACCTATTTTAGAGTGCAATATTTGAAAAAAAATTGCATCCCTCTCATCTTTTGATATATCCCAATGAATTTGTATTGAATCTCTCTCCATATATACAATGTATAATTTTTTATTGTTTAAATTGTAATTTTGAATACTATATGAGTACATAATTTAAACTTGTAAGTCTGAAATATATATGTGTTGGATTATAAAGGAAAATTAACTACACACACACACACATAAAAAGGGACCAAAATGTAAAACACTAAGAATACTTCAAATTTTTGAAGCATAAAAACTTCTATTTTTCAATTACACAATGCTATGAAAAATATTTTAATGTCATGTGTGTGTGTGTGTGTGTGACATTAACATATTTTACATAACATTGTCCACAATAAAATGGTTTTTTTGTTATTAATATAATTTTAAGTATACATCCATATTGCTTAATCTTTCATATGAAAATATTTTATTAATGATTCACATCGAAATTTTTTATTATTATGAATATTTTTAAATGGCACATATTAATTTAAAAATAAGTCTTTCGAATTCATCACATAATTGAATAAATTCATGAAGCGTTTTGCATTAGGGAAATTTTGAGGTCTAAAATGCGTCTCCTACGGAAATTATAAAATAATAGTGGAAATAGTAAAATAAAATTAGATTACATCATCAAATTTTACAAGGAAAAAAGAAAAAACTACTTTTACAACTTGTATTTTCATCTTATCTCCCTATGGGTTTACTCAAATTTCGAGAGGGAACACTCCTTGGATTCAAAATTTGATTCCTCATCCAAGGAGTACCAATTTTGTGTACTTTTGATGGACCATGCTACACGAAAAATGAGAAATACATGAAAAATATGATTGCACTCACGTTTTTTATGTATTTATTATTTTTCGTGTAGTAGGATTCATCGAAAGTATGCAACATGGGTACTCGTTAGATGAGGAATTAAATTTTCAATCAAACGAGCACTCCTGCTCAAAATTTGAGTAAAACCTTAAGGAGATAAGTTGAAAAAGTAGTTTTATTATTTTATTATTTTTTAATCTTTTTACATTTTTACACCAAAAATGGTGAATCATCCTCCATGGTTGACATCATCATCTTGAATCCTATTGGTCCTTATAAAGTTTATTTTTGTTGTATATTTTTCTTAGGAGGCCCATTTTACACCTCAAAAGTTCTCTAATGAACCATCAAATGTGGTTCATCATCAAGATTGTTTAAGTCACTTACCACTATTCGATCTTCCCTCAAGTATGTTAAAGATCGAGTCGACCCTCTAACTCTAAAGGTGTTTACATTATCCCATGTTCTTGTGGAAATCCTTATATAGGTGAAACTGGTTGTTCCATCAACTGAATAATTCAGAAGCATCTTACATACATCAAGCATAATCGATCTCGATCATCATCTCTTGTTGAGAATTCTATGAATATTATACATCACATATGTATTGAGGATGCTCATGTCATAGCTAAATTTTTTCATTATCATCAAAAAAAGTTCAGTGAAGCCATCGAGATAAAGATACGTGTCACCAACAACATTAACATGGATGATGGTTGGAAAATTAGTAAAAAATAGATTTATGCTCTCTCGTCTAAGTATCTTTCGTAATGTGTTAATTCTCCTCTTTTCTTCTTGATTATCTCCCCTTTTTTTTCTTTCTTATTTATTTATTCATGTTTTATCTTCCTTTATATAAATCAATGAAATTAATCTTCCTTCCTCCTTTTATATATATATATATATATATATATATATATATATATAAATTTAAATTATTTATTTTTGACCACTTAATCCCTATTCTTGTTTTTTTTTCATAATTACACATCTTGTTCGATTGTATATAATTTTTATTTATTCTACTGATTTTATTTTATTTTTTTTTAAATTAATTTCTTCTATTATGATTATTGTTATTGAATCATTTCTTTTAATTTTCTATTTTTTTTACCCCTAGTTAATATCATTTATATAATTATATTTCTTATCTATTTATTTTAATTGTTTATTATTTTGATATTTAATTTATTTATTTTGTATTTTTCCGTTATTTTTTATATAATTAGAATAATGAGTTTTATTTTTTATTTGTATTTTTATCTATACTTTTATTTTATTATTTTTTTTTCTTCATTTCTCTTATTACTTAATTTTTCCTTTTTTTTCTTATTCTTATTCTTTTTAATGTTTTTATCATTATTACTTAAATTTTTTCTTTATTTTCTTATTCTTTTTCTTTTTAATGATTTTTATCATTATTATTTTTTATTTTTATTGTTATTATTTTTATGCTAATTTCTAAAAACTCTTTGATTTTTGAGCTTATCTTTTCTTCCTCTCTTTTTTTATATACTTGTCAGATGAATTTTATTCATAACCATATTGGTAAGCTTAAAAGATGTAGACAATTTATTCAATTATATGATGGATATGAAAAAAAAAATTAAATATTTCTACTCACATAAGCCTACATTCAAATGTCACATATTAATTTTATATTAAGAATTAAATGAACTACATATCTCTCTCTTATTATTCCTATTACTTTCTTCCTTTGGATATTGAATATTTTATTATATACAACATTAACATATTTTCTTTTAACATTTTCTTTCTATATATAGATATAGATGAAGTTGATATGTATATAAATTTTTGATATCTACATAAACTAGTCAACGTAGATCTTCAAATAGTTTATTTAAATTTAGATCTTCAAATAGTTTATTTAAATGTAGAGTTGAAATATTTTTGAAAAGTATTTAGTTTAAAAATATCTTCTTTTTTTACTTCTAATTACTTTGTCACTGATATGAAATTATACTACAACATGTGGACATCTTATCTTATGAATGAGAGTGAGTGAAATATTTTTATTATGTTACATTATGAATAGCAAATCTAGTGATAGGTTGAGATTATTGATTTTCTATATTACTATTAATTAAAATTAAATAAACATGAATATTCATTTTTTTTATTATAACAGATATTTCTCTTCTATTTAGAAAATATTTTGTTTTTTTTATTTTAAGAGGGACACTTGCCAACTCACTTTGAGATGGACATAATCACACATCACAGTGTGTTGTAGAATGTACCTCTTAATTTACAACAACATTAAAATAGTTTCTTTTAACACTTTCTTTCTAAATATAAATATATGTATAAACTTGATATCAATATAATTTTTTTAACGTAGATCTTCAAATAGTTTAGTTAACATACAAATTTGAACATTTAACATACATATTCAAATAGTTTATTTAAATCCATTGCTTAAATATTTTTGAAAAGTATAAAGTTTAAAAATATTATATGCATTTTTTTCTACTTCTAATTATTTTATCGTTGTCATCTAAATATTCTATTTATGACTCCAATGAGTGAAATATTTTTACAAGTTGTAATATCAACAACAAATTTGTGGACATCTAAATCTTTTATTTATAACTTATAGTGACTGAACTAAACATATATTTTGTTTTTTGTTTTTTTTTTTTATTACAGGGACATTAAACTTATCAACTCCACGCACAAAAATAATCACACATATCTGTCGTATATCAAATTCGTAAACACTCTAGAATAAACAAAATTGATTTTCATTTACAAATACAATTATATATAAAATATGAAATTTTGCAATCAATATAAAACCCGTTATAAATTTAAATTTTTTGTAAACCACTCCTTTGCGCCTTGGTAGAAGGGATCCTCATCCGCGCCTTCGGGATACATTTGGATAGGCTAATAAATTAATGAACATAAATTTGGCAGCTTTTCCATCCCTCTCGTAAATTTTGGGAAAAGCGTTTTAACACACGGAGTAGAGGTAGTGTTCGTTCATCCATATCCAATAGTGGACCGAGAAGATTGGGATATAGAAAACGAATAAGAAATTAATATAGTGTAGAAAATGTAAGATTATGAAAGAAGAAAGGATGAGGAGGTTAACTGTAAAATTATGGAAAATGTAGAAAAGAATAAATATACATATGGTTATATCTTATGTGCGAATATTGCAGTAGAATCTTCTTTAGAAATTATGTGGGGCTCTAAGAAATAAATATAGATAGGGAATATGCTGTTCCTAAAAGAGAAGTTTGGAATGCCCAATAACTTTGTTAGCCTGGCAGCGCAAGATGTTCCTAACATGTTCTGTGTCAATAATAAAGTGTTTTTAAGAAGAAAAGTTGGGAATGCCCAACATCTTTGTTAGCGTGGCATGGCACGATGTTCCTTGTCCCAAGGAGGACAGCTTCCCTTAAAAGGCCAAGATTTATCTCAGTTTAGCTGGGCAAGATCCTCATAAAATAATATGTGAATTGGATTATATAAAATTATGAGAAAATTAAAGGTAGTTACATATAATTTATAAAAATAAATAATAAAAAATTAAGTTTATAAAAAATAAGTTAATTATATAATCATAATGAATAAAAGGCAAAGTGAATTGAAACATGGAAGGATGAACAAAACGACGAAAAGAATCAAAATAGATATAAAACGAAAAAATACCAAAGAATAATTAATATATATATGAAAAAAATATTAAATAAAAGTTAATTAAATTGAAAATCGAATTTGAGTTGTTTTTAGTGTGATTTTTTTGAAGTTTTTTCATAGATTTTTTTGGTTTAATTACAAAAAGTCTCACTAAAGCTAACTCCATTGAAAAATAAACAGAAACTCTCTCTCTATATATATATGATAAAGTACCATATAACAAAAACCTATTTATATAAAAATAAAATAATGTAAAAGGGAAAAAATATGAATATATATTAATAACAAGATTGTATAATTATTTTTAATAAATAGATTTCAAATTTTATGAAAGAAAAAAATTATATAAAATGGATAGATATTAAGATTAAAAAGTAAATTAGATATCATATTTTGGGATTCAATTATTTTAAGTTATTTATTTATGATCATTTCCATGAGAGGTGGTTGCAAGAAATTATTTTCTCATGATTTTTGAATAGTTTACTTAGCACTCATTACATCAGGTGATACTCATGGGGTGAAAAAGTGAGATTGAAACTAATGAAATAAATCACATAGCGTAAATCATCACTTCCGGGATTTGCACTACTAACCAAAATTATGAAAAATATGAATATATAAAAGAAAAATTATAAAAAATATGAATATATGAAAAGAGAGTGTTAAAGTTAATGGAAAAAATAATATAGTTATGTTTATATAGAAATGTTAAAAATAATAAGAATATATAGAAGAGGATAATATAGAAATAGTTAATTTTTCAGAAGTGAATGGGATTGTATACAATTTTATGTATGAAATCAAGTTTATGTGTTATTTAAAAATATATGGCTTTAGCCATGGAGTATGGGATGGTTATTTTTTTGCAAATAATATTAATAGTCTTATAGTAAGATTTAAAACTGATTTTAATTGGAGAAGGGTTTATTTTCTTTAGATAGAAGAAAATGGGTTAAGAGCTCAAAATTGAAAGATATCTCATAAGAGCTAAAGTGTAACGGTCCTCACCCCAAATACTATAACGTACCCATACCATAAAAAAATTATGTACCTATACACATGAATCGATGAAATTTGTAATGGATATCAAATGAAATTATTACTTCCAGAATCATGCTCTTAACTTTGATTCATTTGTTGATTATTTATGTGGTTCACCCCTAGTGCACATACATATGTCGTGAATTTACATTGTGATTATATTATATAGCCCTACGTAATAAACCTATGTTCTAGGACCTTAGGTTCATGTCTCGGGTCAATAGCAAACTCTAGAAGGGTTAGGAACTCTATAGACACAAGCTTTCTTTGTAAATGAGGTGATGGGAGATTTACATGTGTGATGATCTACATCGTCTGCATGATATATTTTTCATCGAATGGATAAGGTTATGAAGGGGTCGTTAATGGTAATTTTCCCTTCCCCCGGATCCTCAACGACACCATCATTCTGCCTCTTGATGTTTCGCCTCTGCAACTGCTAAGCCATGGGGTTCTCGACTTCGACTCTGGTCATTGTCCTTCGTTGAGTGAGAAAATCACATTTTCCATTTTCTTAGTGTCTTCATAGTGCCATTTTGTATTCTTAGTTCTCTGATATAGCGTTATTTTTTCTTCCATCACACCCACGTGAAATGGAGGGATTCAATTCGGCCCCGTAACGTTTGGTTCGAGTGCACAGAGCCACCTTCACTTTTTCAGGTAAGGGGATTACCCTAAAAGTGTTGTTGCGCAGCTTTCTGGTGAGGTTTTTCCAAACCCTCTCACCTTGAGTTCTTATAATTCACACTTTATTTCGGTGCCAGGGTCATCATCTGCAACTGTTCTAACAACAATTAGTCAAGGTAATGGTGCCTTCATACTGCTACTATTCGAGTGAGGTTCTCTTCGTTCATATTAGGTAACATGACCGACTGTTACAAGATACCATGGTTATAGATATCATGGGTCCTTGTTTACTTGTAGGTATGAAACTTGGAATTTGTTATATTTCTCTGTGTTTATGCTTACGGCTCCTAGAATTCAGCTGTGGGTTTATGAAGATTCTTCTGATATGGATGCTCTTATAACAGGTTCTTATCGGTTTCTGAGACCTCCCATAATATGAGGCAACGAGCTAGGGTTGCTTGTTATTCTTGTTTTGTCTTATAGATAGGGTTGTAATTGTCTCTCTTCACAATTTTGTACCGAATTTCCTGAGTTTGAGCAATGTGTAATAGTTCTTTTGGACAATGTCTGGCAGAAATTTTGCGTACAGACTAGGGTCTCTTTTGTAAACAACGTCTTTTCTTCATTAAAATTAATCTTCATTAAAATTAATACAGCGGTTCTTCCCATGACTTAACTATTGGAAATGACACTAGGAAAGTTTATAATTTAATTTTCTTTTGAATTAAATTAGAAGAAATTTGTAATTCCACATCACATGACAATTTGTACGAGTTAACTAAGTTATTTTGACTTGGTTTAGTTAATTCGAGTTGAGGGTCCAATTTGAGTCATGTAGAGTGGTTCCTAGATTATAGGAGCCATGGTTGAGTTTATTTTGAGTTGTAACTAATCAATTCAATTTATCTAAGTTAAAGTCAGTTTAACTAGTTCTAACTGTTGGAGGAACTAGTGGAAGTTCAAAGTGTGAAAATTGAACTTGAACCATACTGATCAACTACTTAACTGATAAATTAGCCATAAATAACTCATGCATGTGTGCGAGAGTTGAGATTGGAGTTCAAAGGCGATTTTACCATAGAGATAGTGTAGAGGTTTCTCAGGCTTGAGAAAAGAATTTCTATCTTCTCATATTTTCTAACTAATGCAATATACAGATAGTGTGGGTTTTAGTTGTGGATTTCCCAAGGAAATCATTGTGTGATGTGTTGATTGAATTTTTTCTCTTGTATGCTTCGTGATTTCATGATCGTTTATTATTTCTACAATTGATAGAGTAGATTCAAGTCTATTTTTTTGTAAATTATAATTAACAGTTTAAATCTACAAGTAATTCTATTGGTATTAAAGTTGAAATCACAGTAGAAGAAAATAATATGATTCTGTACTTGTAAGAGGAATTTTTTTTGCAAAGCTAAACTCCAGATATAGCAGCAAGATCAGGATGGTGTTCTATGGTCCAAGGCTCGAATATTCCCTTGAGGGTAGCTCTAATTACATTTCCTGGAGAGATCGGATGGAAGCAGTCTTAGAAGAAAACAGATTGGAGGATTTCATTGACAAGGAAATCCTGAAACCAACTCCAACTAATGCACAGGATCTAGCAGAGAGGAAGAAGTTTGTAGAAAAAGCAAGAAGGATCTTACTGGAAGGAGTTCGAGATCATATTGTCTTGAACCCCACAATAAGGAGACTCCATATGCAATATGGAAATTCTTGATAGACTTGTTTCAGAATAGCAGTGACCAAAGGAAGTTGGCACTGAAGGACAAGCTCATAAAAATAAAAATGGAGAAGGATGATACAATACCACAGTACTTGACCAAGTTCACCCAATGTCAAGATGAGGTTGGAAGTGTTGATGTTACAGTTGTCGAAGATGATGTCTTCAGCCTAGCACTTCTAGGCATTCCTAAGAGCTGGCACAACTACCAAGAATCGGTAAATGGGATGGAGAAGCTACCAGAGTGGGAGCGATTATGGTTTGACTTGGTACAGGAAGAGACTAGGTAGAACACCAAAGATGGAACCTCATAAAAGCATGATAATGAGGAGAATCGTGCTTTGGATGGAAAGGAAAATAAAGGGAAAGGGAATAAGTCCAAATCCAAAGGTGAATCTAGTCAGGAGGGAAAGAAGAAGGACTTGTGATGATTTGGGACACTATGCCATGAAGCGTCCACACAAGAAGGCCGAAAATAATCTCTCGGGAGGAGGAGAAGGTGAAGTCCTTGCTTCCCAATTAGCATTGGATTTCACACTCATTTCTTTCATGGTGACATCGGCGATGGGTAGTGTGTGGTACTTGGATAGTGGATCATCATTCCATATGACCAACAATAAATAATTCTTCAGTGACTTGGAGGAGAAGGACCTATAGATGCACATCGCTATGGGAAACGATGGAAGCTATAGTGTGACCAGCATCGGTCATGAGGGAGTCTAGTTATCCTCTCACATTAAAATATGCCATGTATGTTTTCGGTTTGAAGAAGAATTTACTTTTAGTTGCTATGTTGGAAGTATGTCGCTACGATGTGATATTTAGCAAAGGAAAGGTTTTCCTTCATCACATAGCCACTGGAAAAGTGAAGCGGATCATGGTTTGGGTAAAGAACCTTTACAAATTGGATGTCAAATATTGTGCTGCTTTGACACAAAAGCATAGGAGGTGCAAAGTCAAGACATCAGTGAATTATGGCATATGCGACTTGGAATTTCCAAGGTTGCACTAGAGAAGTGTGATAAATGCAAAGGGTGTACATTGGTGAAGTGCACCAAAGCCACCTTTCATGATAAGGACAGTCAAGTGCAAGCGATCCTTGAAAGAGTTCACTTAGATGTGTGTGGACCATTCTCAATAGCCTCCACGACCAAGCACATGTATTATGTGTTTTTTGTAGATTATTTCTCATGTAAGTGATAGATATTCTTCATGCAGAATAAATACCAAACATTTTCAAAATTTTTTGATTTTAAAGCACTTGTTGAGAAATACACATGCAGGAAAGTGAAGGCTCTCAGGAGTGATAATAGAGGATAATATGTGTCGAATGAATTCAAGAAACTCTATGCATCAGAAGGAATTTGAAGTGAGTTGATAGCACCTCATAACCCACATTAGAATGGGGTTCTAGAAATAAATAACAGAAGTATTGTGGGAGTTTCATGAGTGATGTTGCATTATTAGGGCCTATCGTTTCACTTTTGGACTGAAGCATGTAACACAACGATATATCTGCAAAACAGGAGTTCTCGTTGAATTCTCTGGATGAGTACACTAGAGGAAGATTTTTTAGGTGAAAGCAGATGTGGCACACTTCAGGATTTTTTGTTCATAAGCTTACTGTCACGTTACCAAGGATGCAAGAAAAAATCTAGAACCAACAACAAGGTTAGGAATGTTTGTGGGGTTCACTAATACACCTCACAACTAACGGGTGTACCTTCCATCTCACAGGATGACAGTTGTTTGTAGAGATGTGAAGTTTGATGAAGAGAAGGCCATGAGATGTTTCCTTGAGAGGGAGCTTTAGTGGCATGCAAATGAGGATATTTTGTCTCCAAAGGAAGAACCTCAGGATGTTTTGGAGTAGCCACAAACAGAGGAGCAGAGAGTGGAAGAACCCACTCATCAAGAGACATCCAAAGATGGAAGGAAGCACACCAAAGAGGTTGACATATTGATGTATTATTCTAGAGACAATGTCAGAACACCCACATCACAGCGCAGGCAGAGGACGTCACTATAGCGATACGCTAGCTACATGGCTCTTATAAGCGAGAGTGTAGTGATCGAGCCATCCTCATTTGAGGAAGCAGTGCAGAAACCAGTATGGGTTGATTCCATAGTAGAGGAGTGTGACTCCATTATCCGGAACAGTGCTTGGGAAGTTTTCCCAAGGCCAGAAGACAAGTCAGTTGTAAGATCTAGGTGGATCTACAAGGTGAAGCAAGCAAAATATGGGAGTGTTGAGAAACACAAGGCCAGATTTGTGGCCAAGGAATTCTCTCAGATGGAGGGAATTGAGTATGAGGAGGAATTTTCTATAGTAGCAAGGTACTCTTCAATCAGATATATTTTATCACTTTCAGCATAGATGGGATGGAAGATACATCAGATGGATGTGAATACAACCACCCTTAATGGAGTGATTAAGGAAGAGGTGTACATGGAGAAGCTGGAAGGATATTAGGCCTTCAACAGAGAGTTTCATGTGTACAGATTCAATCGAGCATTGTATGTATTGAAACAAGCACCTGTGCTTGGTACACCAGGACCGACAACTATTTCACCAGAAGTGAAGAAGATGCAAACCTTTACCATACTGTGGTTGAAGGTACATTATTGATTATAGTATTATATCTCGATGATTAAATTCTAATAATTTATGAGAAGATGATAAAATATTTCAAAGAGTATTTTGAAATAGATTTTGAGATGAAAGCCATGGGTCTCATGCATTATTTCCTTGGTTTGGAAATTTGGCAAGAAGATGGGGAATTGTTTGTCTCTCATGGAGATTATGCCAATGAGATACTGAATAAGTCTCACATGGAGAGAAACAACCCAGGAGACTCCTCTAGCATGGAATTGGAGGAAGGAATATGCTACTTCAGGCGAAGTGGTATAGGCTACCATTTATAGGAAGCTTGTGGGTTCACTTATGTACTTGGTGAACACACGACCATACATGTGTTTTGTAGTTAACTAGCTTAGTTAAGCAACCAAACTCTATTGGAAGGTATCCAAACATGTGTTGAGATACCTCAAAGGCACCATTCAGATTGGTCTTTGGTACAGAAAGAGAGAGGGAGTGAAGCTTCAAGGCTTCACAAATGCAGATTGGGTATGGCTTCCATCCGAAAGGAAGAGCACATCAGGGGGAATCTTTAGTATTGGGTCAGCAATAGGTTCCTGGTACAACAAGAAGCATAGATTAGTTGCACTCAGTTTAGCAGAAGCAGAGTACATGGTTGATAGTCAAGCAGCTTGTGAGGCTATCTAGATGAGGAAGATCCTTGTTAGATTATTTGGTCAGCTGATGGATCCTATAGTGATTTACTGTGAAAATCATAGTTGTATCAAACTCTCTTAGAATCCAATTTTTCATGGTCATTCCTATCATATCGACATTTGGTAACACCATCTACGATATTGTGTGTATAGGCGAATCATGATGCTAAATTACATTCCTACAAACGAACATGATGCAAATATCTTGACTAAGGAATTGTCAAGGGGAAAATTTTGAGTTCCATAGAGGAAGGATCGGGGTATTTGATAATCTCTTTTGTGCTGAGAGGGAGTGTTGAAAATAGCACCAATAAATATTCTAATTTAATTTCCCTTGAATTAAATTAGAAGCAAATTTCAATTCCACATCACATGACAACTTATATGAGTTAAATAAGTTATGAATAACTTGTATGAGTTAACTAAGTTATTAGAACACCAGACAACTTTTGCACAATATCTTAATTTTTATGCTTGTCTATGGACTTTTTTCTACATTGCATGAGTTAAAGGTAAGTGGCTTGGAAATTGTTCTTCCTTGTTACATTTTATCGATGAGGTACAAGATTAAAAATTAGTTACAAACTATGAAGTATGTAGATATGCTACCACCCCTGAAGGACTCATCACTTGTGTTTTATGGTGCTGGAGATGAGTGGACACCATGGAGGATGTTGTTGATGCCATCCATCTCTTAGGGAATCTCTTCCAAATAGGGGACATTTGGGAGATGTCCTTCTAAGACACGAAACACTCTCGGATGTCTCTTCTTACGCATGAATGTCTAAACATTCCTTGTCCATTAGATATTTTATGGTGTCAAAATTTATTTTCAATGTCATTTTAAGCCAACTAAATAAAAATTAAATCATTCACGAATTCACAGCCTAACCTATGTCCAAAAATGTCGACAACTTCAATAGCTTTAGATGGTCCATTTTGCAATTATATGCTTGGAGATTGTTATTTTCCTGTCAGATTAGAGATTCAATGGGTAGCAATGAATTTTTGTTGTGGGAACCCAAAATATTGAACAAAATTGGGTTTTCAGTTTCAATATTCAGACCAATAAGTTATTATTTTACCTCCAGGTTCAACTGAAAATATTTTTATCATTTTGAAATCATTTTCATTTCTGGTAGCAAGATTTCTCTTTCCTTAACATTCTTCTCTGCGATCACAACTTTTTAGGGTATAATTTTGAAGTGGAGGGAGATGACCAAGTTTTTGAATCTGAAATGAGACCACCATAGCTATAGGAAACCCCAAAGTCAAAAAATTTCAATTGTAGAAAACCTTTGCCACAATTTATGAGAAGTCTCAAAGAACAAAAGAAATAGTTGTGGTTATGAGGCATTAAAATACAATATTTAAGAAAATCCTCTTAAGGGTATATGCACTATAATATATTATCATAATGTTGGCATAATTAGTTATTAAATGAAGGCATGCCTCTGTACATTTGAAGAAAGAATTGAAATGACCATTCTTCACATGGGTGATACAGGCTTAGCTACAAACCCAAATTTGGAGAATTAGAATATGAATCTTAAGAAACCTAGACTTTGACAATCCCTCCCAAATGAATTAAAACAATGTTAATTTTAACAACTTATTAGATTGTTGAGAATGTAGGTGGGTCATTTTGTTTAGAGGGAGGTTCTTACATGCATTAACAATTAGAGAGAAATGTATAGTGTGCAACTCAGGGAGGGGAGGTAGGTGTTGTAATTTCTAAATTTATGATGGCTAATGGGATGAAAAAAATGTGAGGCAAGTGCATGAAGTGGGAATTACCAGGTCTATATAGATGGGATTGTACATCATAATAGAATTTGGTTACAAATCAAAAGCATTAATACTGATGACAAAATTTTCCAGCATAGTCATCCTTATCTTTCAGCACTTGTTCTATTTTGGTTTGTTTAATATGTTTACCCCATTCTCAATATATAAGAGATGGAGGGTTTATTGAGATGGAGATATATATTATGCATACTTGTACATGACTCCATCAAAATGGTGAAGGAGAAGGGGAGGTGACTTTCCTTGAGTTCACATTATTTTATCCTTGAACATGTTGCAAGTAAAGGGCTTGATAAGGAATTTTCATCCCTTGAAGTGCTTAGAACTTGCATCTCTTATATTCAGATTTTGTATACACAATTTTGGAAATAAAGGTTATAATCATTTGGCCCTCATTTCTTATTTATTTGTGATTTTGGTTTATTTTTTTGCATTTTTTAGAGTTGAATTTCCTTGAGAATGACTCTTTCCCATTAATTTTTTTTCCTTTTATTGAACTGCCCATCTATAGGATTCGAGCCACCCATAAAGCACATAAAAAAGTACAATTTAATCCACTAATTTTGAGAAAAAAAACCTACATATCTGCAACTTTATAAGTGAAATTTGTATTAAAACATAGCTACTTTGAGTTTATTAATTTCTTAACTGAAATCGGGTCTAATAATAAAACTACAATTCACATATTTGAAAGCACTAGCCATAAAGTGAAAATGAATTATATAAGGTGAGAGTGGTACCATTCCTAGTAGACATCTAAATCCTTTAGTTTTTTAGTATTAACAGTTCTGAAACCCAACATGTTTGGTGTAGTGTATGATTGATTTTTAAGTGCAGTCTACCAAGACAAAAATTAGAGATGATATTATCAGTCAAGGAATTGACTGAAGTGAGACCTACCGAGGTAAATTATAAGATGATATTACCAATCAAAAATTATCTAAGAAATTATGTAATATTTTACCTGATTAAAAAATGGGAAAAGTCGCTTCATGTCTCCTTAAGGCTGCAAACCCCATAAATTTGTCCTTAGGGGAATATAAATTACATAAAATAGAAATAAAAGACCACAAACATTGGAAGCATAGTCCCTAGAGAATAAAAACACTATAAACACACATGTTCTCTCTCCCATTTATGTTTCTAATTGATTCCACCAATGACCCTTATAAGAAAAATGCATATATTCTTGTACATAATAAACTGGTTACTTGCACATTAGAATACCTAAGCAAGTGTGTGGGAAAAATTATTTATACCTATTCATGTTGAAGGACAAACTAAACATGTTCATATTTGTATTCATAAATAATTATAACATTAAAATTTTAACCACCTTGTTAGCCACCAATAAAATTTGTCATATCAAATGGTGGCTAAAAACATTTTTGGAGCCTTCAAGGAACAAGTTTTATTGCAAAAAATGTTATCTCTTGAAGACTCAGGAAGGCATCTGGTCATTTGTCTAAATTTTCACTAATGTTTCTGTTTCAAAACTTGGAAATTCTGCTGATTTCCATGAAGAAAAATTGCTGCAAACCCCATTTTTTCCCTCCTTCCACTTCAAAACTAACCTCATTTTTTCCCCCTTTCATTCTTATGAAATTCCTCTATTTTTCATTTTCCCCTATTCCCCTTTCATAAAATCCCATTTATAGAGTTTAAAACTCCTTTTTGAACTCTGCTGAAACCCCCAAATCCATTGAAAACTTGAGAAAATTTCATTAAAAAATACGTTTTTGTATTACAGACTTAAGCCCCTTTGGGCTAAGTCTTAAACCACTTCCCCTCCATGTGCCCCGGCCCTAGCACTAGGCGCTAAGCCCTTTTGGCGCTTATCGCATCAAAAAAACAGAGTGTGCAAGTTTATTTTCATAGTTAAAGCCTCCGATGCGATTAAGCCCTGTCTACACAGCTCCCGATCCTATTACCGCCTCATATAACCCTTATGCCCGCAATCGAGCACTAAAACTTGGTAACAAACCATTCCCGATTGATATTTTCCTTTGTAAATAAAAAAACCCACTTACCCAAATTTTTGGTCTAAATGCACTAGAGTTATGTTTTTTAATGAAAAAATGGGTAGATTGAAAGACCCAAAACAAAATTTCCGATGCGATTAAGTCCCTTTATTAAAACTTCACCCCCTCTGCTTTTCATTCCATATAGCTTACACCCGGGACCAAGAGTTTAAGTCCCAAGGTGCCAATTGCATCGCAAAAGTTCAATGGGTAGTGAAAGACCAAGCCCGACCTCCGATTGCGATTGGCCCTCATATATAAGCCCCGAGCCTGTTACATTTCATAAAGACCAAGGCCCTGCAGACGGGCGCCATGACCATTCCATATATATATATATATATATATATATATATATATATATATATATATATATATATATATATATATATATATATATATATATATATATATATATATATATATATATCACCTCCCAACATGAAAACCTTTGTTTTTCGTTTAATTTTTGGTTTTCATGTGTTATAAGGGGTCCCGCCCGATCATTGGCCGAACCCATCTCCGCCATTGATCTCTGGCCAATCCAATGGCCCTTGCAAAATCGCATCGAGAGTTTCCATTGGTGAATTAACATTTTAAACCCCCCCCTGATTGGCGATTCTCCGATACATTTTCCGCCGTCAATTTGATCTGCAGATCGACGGTCTACAGCCCATCGCATTAGCCCTCCTTCGTCCATTACTCCGTCGATGCCTTGCCTCTGATTGCATCTGGACCGTCCATGCGTCCAGATCGGACTGTCCAGGATCCTTCTCCCGACTTTGGTTAATTCTTATGTAGCCCCGCTCATAATGTTTTTCAACCAATCCTGATCGTTGATCTCTGCAGATCAACGGCCCTCATTAACCCGTCTTCCTCCATTTTATTATTTCCATTGAACCCCCAAATTCAATCCTAGCCATTCATCTTTTCAATCCAACGGCCCATATTAACCCAACAGGGCCTGCCTTCTGTGGGTCCTGCCTTCCTCCATAACTAATCTCCATCGTTCATATCTTGGATCCGACGGCCCAGAATGAAACCACCCCTCCCACTTCCACCTGCGCATCTTTTTCAATTCGCGCTCGCTCTCTGCCTTTAGATCTAAGGCCCCAGATCTGACGGTCCATGCTCCAAGTCGCGTAACTTTAAGCACGATGGATAATTTTCAAAAATCACGCGATATGGGTGGTATTTGAAATCCACGTGTCATGCAGGGACGCATATCGCGTTCCAAAAGGCAAAATTGCCTTCTCACCCTGTTGTCGTGCGAAAACCACCGTTTTGCAGCCCGAAACCACCTTCCTTCTTGTGTTATCGTGCACGCCCTCCACCGTTGATCTCTGCAGATCAACGGTTTAGATTTAAACTTCATTTTCACCATCGCCCTCCGCCTCTACCAAGGGTTTTAACGCGTGATCTCCACCGTCCATCTCGTGGGCCAGTCTCATCCGACGACCCACGATCACCCCGAACCCCCCACCTTTATTTTGATCATATTTCTTCTGAAATAAAGGTTTTTACTCTATTTTCTTCACATTTCTCTTATTTTCCAAACAGTGTGGCTCCTTCACACTGTTAAATCAAAACAAATCACCACCATTGATCATTGCACGATCAACAGTTCAGACTTATTCTTCCCTCTGCTCTCCTTTTAACCTTCTCTTAACTAATCTCGACCATTGGATGATGCCATCCAACGGCCATGCTCTCTCCCCACACCCTCTGAAGCCATTTACCCCACAAACGCAGGATTTCATAATATTTTTATGTATTTTTGCAGATGTTTAATGGTTTTTCCATTATATTGAAGAAAAAGCTGAAGGCTGGGAATGACGATTCTCACGCCTTCGATTCACTAAAGGGAAACCATCCATGGGTCCAATTTCCATGTCTCGTCAATTCTTCATGGGCATTGATGCCATGCGAGCCTTGTGTGGCCCTACACATCAACAAGACACAGTGAATGAAATCACAATCAAAGAGTATCAGTGTTGAAGATTAAAACACAGCAAAAATAGGAGATTGAAGACAATTTTGGGGGGATTACAGTTAAGATTGATTATCAAAATCCTAATCCTCCAAATTAAAACACAGTAATCATAAGTGTTTATCAGACAGAAAGGCCTCCACCACCACATCAGAGGCAAATTGATTCCTCTCAACTACCACAAAGCCACCTGTGCCTCAAAGCATTCAAACAGAGGCTGAAGTTATTGATTAGAAAGAAGATATTAGCCTCAGCACAGCCGAATAGTTAATTCTGCTAAAGAAATTTAATGCAAAAAATATCAGCAGAGTTACTACAAAATGACACAGAGCCTCAAAAGTCAACAAAAGCTCCTACCGAGATTAATCTTAAATGTAATTCAATTAATACAGTGAGAATATCTGTACGCTTCTCCATTGAGCCCCTCAAAGGCAGAGAAGTCATTAATCTGTATTAATTACCCTGGGAGATCTTTTATCAGATCTCACCTCCTCATTCTTCTATAAATACTTCTGTAGAAAATGAGAAAATATTGGTTGCTGAACTTTGAAATATACTTGACCCTGAGATTTCTACTTGTAAATAGTGTTCACTGGCTCTTGAAGCTCTGCTTGTGATAGAATAGTTAGGCTGATGAGTGGAGATGATTGCTAACCTGAAACACTAGACTTAAAGCTGTAACTGGTTTGAAGCATCAATACAAGTTGATTTATGGGATCCTGGTCTATGTCGACAATGATGTTATTTCTTATTGTAAATTGTCATTTTACTTCTGTCTCCACTTTGTTCATATTCTCTTATAAAGAACAACAAGCATAGAGTTAGGATTTACTGTATATCAGTACCCTTCTCTGACTGATAAGCTTTATCTACATGTTTTCTTCCAAATTGTGTTATTTAAGAATGATTTAATTCAGTTTTATAAGTTAGGAATGCTGGTGTTCCCTCGTCCTACTGTCTTAGCTAAATATTGTTCTTAGATGTTATTTTCAGTTTATGTTAAGTAGAGATGAACTAAGAAAGATATGGTGAGCCCTGGTCCTAGTTTTATCCCCAAAGACTACCTAAAATTTTCCCTTGGAATGTGTTGAAAGCTGGTTAGTTTCGAAGTACTTACCAGATCTTATACCATTCTTTGTTATCTTATGTGTTTGTCTCGAAAGTTACCAAGTAAAGCAGAGCTAGGAGAGGTTTTGTGGTGAGCCCGACCCACTAGTTTCTTCTCCAACAGTTGCCTTCAAGTTCCCTTCTGTGTTTTAAATGTTTTCTATTGAAAGTATATCAAAGGCTGCCTAGTTTCAAAGTACTTACCAGATCCTGGGCTACTCTTTGTTCTTCATTTGTCATTTCCCCTTCTTGTTGTATCATTTCATTCCATAAATCAAACTTTAAAGAGATCCTTAGACATAGATGACTTTCCCCATGGACCACTCTTGCCCCTTGTTGTTTCAATTAAACCCTATTATGACTCCATAGCCCAATAAACTAAAACCAGCAATTTGTCTCTCTTTTTGGACAAAGCTTGTTCTGTTTTCTTGCAACTTCTCACCTTTGAAACTTTTTGCACTTAGCACTTTCCCCTCAAATAATAATCATGCTCAACCATCCAAAACAAAACAAAAACCCTTGGACTTCATAACTAGCCTAATATCATTACCCAAACTTCAAAGACAAATCCATCTTTTCACTTATTGGAGAGATCCCTCTCCGGATTCAGGAGGGCTAGATCCTAGAATCCCAAAGTGGTTGAAATGATGTTCTCCCTGCAGTCGGACTTTTTCCAATCTTGTTGATTACAGGGTGTTAACATTTCTGATGACTCCGCTAGGGAACGAATCTAATTTTAATCTCTGGTTCCCCTTAAAATTTCATACAAACACCGGGAGTTAAAAGCACCCTTTTCAAGCACTACCAAACACATGGTAATCAGGATGAAACTTTTTTGAATCAGTGACAAAATAGGAAAACCATAGGATTCTCATAAGAGTTTATCTAACCTTGAAAGATCAACTGGCTTAGCCATAAGAGTATATTGTTTTTGTCTCATAACCGTAGCTAAGTTTTGAAACAGATTTAGGACACTCTTAACAACCAATAGGACTGAAAAATAACTCAGAAAACCCAAAAATATTCCAGATTGGTATCTAATAAACATGGTGGTGGACCATAAAACCTTTTACCTCCTAAGGAGCTAAAACTTCCACTTGGCGACTCCACAATCCTTAACAGACCTTAAGACTCCACTGGAAAGAACCCTAATCATTATAACATCATCCAAACTCAGTTAGAGGACTGTAGGATTAAAATTTGTGTAAAAAAGATTAGTTGACCTCTTACAGACTTTCATATCTAGTTGAACTTTTCTTGTTTAGTTGGGTCTAAAAACACAGCATAGTGGCTCCTAGAAAGATTCATACTAGACCCTATCCTGACCCTGATCCACCTGAGATAGTTGATAACCCAGAAATTATCCTTAGGCAGTATCCTAAGATAAAATTTTCAACTGTTTTCAAATCACCCTTGAGAGATAATTCAGTTCCTGAAAACCTTGCAGCTCTACAAGAAACACATGGTGGTGGAACCGTTAAACATTTTACCTCCTTACGAGCTAAAAAATTCCACCTGGCGACTCCACACTCTGAAACTCCCAAAAGACCAAATGACTCCACTGGTAGAAGACCTTGAACTGATTGAACAGACACAGTGACCTCTTTTTCTGATTTACAAACATGGATTTAGATATAGACCCAGATGACAAACATATGATCATGATGGAAAAAATGATGTATATGCTTGGGAAAAGAATGGATAGGTTGATGGCTAATATGAATATTGATGATCTAGAGTGAGCTATGCTTTCCCCTGATCAAATACAAGCCCAATCGCCTCAAGATCAAGACAATGACCAAGATATGTATTATGATCAACACCATATAGAAGATGACGAGAAAACTTACAAAGAAAGCAATAACGAAGGTTGTCAAGAAATTTTTTATTGCCTTCCTATCTCTTGTACTATGCTGATAGGAGATCTTCACAACCAAATTGCAAATACTAATAGTGAGCAATGCTTTGAGGAAAAAACAGAAAATCCTCAAGGTTTCCCTGCAAACACATGTCAAGATCTCCTAGAAGAGGCTCAAGAAAACATCCAGCCTCAAAATCAGCCTCTACAAGAAACAGAGAACTGTTGTACTTCTGTTCAAAGAGACATAGAAACATTTTCCATGTGGACAGAAGAAGAGATAGATCAGACTATTAATAAATTGTCAGTCTCTGAAAATTATTGCAAAGAAAATACTCTTGATCTTCACGAAGAGAAATCTATTGTAAAGATGCAAAGAGTTCTTTTGTTGGTCATAAAATACAGGGCAGCTCTTCTTCTGTTTATACTCAAATAAAAATCTCTCCTTTGACAGAAGAACGAATTGATCAAATACTAAGCAAACAGCTACCCTCCAAACCATCATCTAAACCAGACATTCATGAACATGGTGCCTATTCCACAGAAAAATCCAATGGCACTCGAGACAAAGAGGATAGTAAATAAATCAATGATAATAATGAAACTAGTCCTCTTTGGAATATGAATTTTGATGGGTTATGTACTAAAACTAATGCAGGTGCAGGAATATGGCTTTACGATATAGAGAACAATTATTCAAAATCCTATTCATATAAATTGAACTTTTAATGCACAACTGACATATCAGAGTATGAGTCACTCCTCTTAGGGCTACATTTATTGAAGAAATCAGGAGCCCAGAAGATAACAGTTCATGGAAACGCAGAATTGGTAATTAGGCAAGTGAAAAATGAATGCATGATTGAACATCCCAGACTCAAAGCATATAAGGATCATGCCATGGATTTATTAAAATCTTTCAAATATTTCCAACTTATCCTTGTTCCTAAAGACCAAAACAGTTTTGCTAATGGATTAGACCTTGTGGCTAGTACATGTCTCAGACCTTGGGAGAGAAAACAATATACAATTCAATAAAAATTCAGACCAGCTATCCCAAAAAATAAAAGATACTGGAAAAACTTTGAAGGAGAAAAAAAAATAGCAGACCATCCTACTGAGGATATACTTTATTTTCAAGAAGAGACTTCTCCATTCAATAATGTTAATCTGCCATTTGAAGGACCTGAATTTATATCAGAAGTAAGAATAGATTTAAAGAAAGAAGACATTTCACTGTTTACTATTTTACAAGTTAAGGATGATGATACTTCCAAGCCACATACTGACAATGCAGTCCTCAAAGATGAAGTCTTGGAAACACACAATCTACCAGACATGGAGAGCCGAAAAGAAGAGAACCTTCATCTTTTCTTTGTTGATCCTTTGGAAAAGTGTGTGGAAGTCCCAACCGGCTCAAATTATCAAGCATGGATCCTTTGCAAGAGCCAGAGACATGAAAAGTTGTCACCTCCTGTGATGGTCTTTATTTTGAAGATTAATCTTCAAAATGTACTATGGATACCTCTAACAAGCAACCAGAGTTTATTCTTCTTTATGACATTACTCAACTGGATACATTGGCACTTTTGTATCATACGAAGATGTAAATACTCCATGTTAGAATAAGTTAGATAGGAATGTCAATATAGCTCAGTTTTAAGCATTTAGATAGTTGTTGATTTTTTGTCTCTCAAGAAAAATCAAAAATATAAAAATACAAAAACAATGAAAGACAGAAAAGAGGGCAGATTGTAAAAACAATAAAGGTATAGCCCCATACCAAAAAAGAGAAACAAATTCTGAAAGTGTGCAAGCTTAAATGCCACTCCTAAAAAACACACTCCTAATTAGTCATACTGCCTAATCTTGACTAATTAGTTTTAAATTTACTACTGATAGGATAGTGAATTTGATTTGCCAAACTGTTTAATCTTGGCTTATCAGTAGGTAGATTAGGCTAGAAATTAAAGGTTCAAACATGCGCAAAATATGAACCTAGATTGTCAAAAGAAGAATGACTCAAATCTGTTTATTTCGTGAGTCAAAATAGAGGAATAACTGGTTCTAATCAGCTCAAAATCTGAACCAGTCAACAAAGGAAAAACAACTCAAATGAGAGCCAAAATAGAGCTGTAAAAGGATGCAGGAAGTGCTGTGAACTTTTAGATCTTAAGCCTTCCATTTTGATTTAATTTTTGCAAAATAATATCTATGTGCAACTTGTTTTTTAGGCCATAGATCGGCATCAAGTTAGATTTTTCAATCCTAACTTGTATGCTTTTAAATTTCTTTTGTGGAATTTAGAGAATAAAATCTGTTAGACTGTTTAATCCTAACAGATTAGTAGATTAGCTAGAGAATCATATGGACTCAACTATTTAATCTAAGTTCATGGAGAAATAAGGAGTAGAATTAGATTAGGCTTTTTCTTTCAAAAGAATAAAATGTTGTGTAAAGAGTTTTCCAATCCAAGTGCACTCTAATGAAGAAAAAATGTTAGATCAATAGGATTGGGTAGGTAGAAAGCTTGTTGATGAAATATCCATTGTTTTCCATGGTTGCTAATATGTTTCAGAGCAAATAAGATCATTCAATTAAAGAAAGGCAACCCAATGGATGAGGCACTAATCAGCCTCCCAGAGAATGCAAGTCTGAAGTTCTTGATGCCTTCAAGAAGGCACCATCCCCAAGTGGAGCCACTGTTAGCCACCAATAAAAATTTTCATATCAAATGGTGGCTAAAAAAATTTTTGGAGCCTTCAAGGAACAAGTTTTATTGAAAAAAATGTTATCTCTTGAAGACTCAGGAAAGCATCTGGTCATTTGTCTAAATTTTCACTGCTGTTTCCGTTTCAAAACTCAGAAATTCTGTTGATTTCCATGAAGAAAAATGGTTGCAAACCCCATTTTTTCCCTCCTTCCACTTCAAAACTAACCTCATTTTTTCCCCCCTTTAATTCTTATGAAATTCCTCTATTTTTCATTTTCCCCTATTCCCCTTTCATAAAATCCCATTTACAGAGTTTAAAACTCCTTTTTGAACTCTGCTGAAACCCCCAAATCCATTGAAAACTTGAGAAAATTTCATAAAAAACACGTTTTTGTATTACAGACTTAAGACCCTTTGGGCTAAGTCTTAAACCACTTCCCCTCCATGTGCCCCAGCCCTAGAACCAGGCGCTAAGCCCTTTCGGTGCTTATCGCATCAGAAAAATAGAGTGTGCGAGTTTATTTTCATAGTTAAAGCCTCCAATGCGATTAAGCCCTGTCTACACAGCTCCCGATCCTATTACCGCCTCATATAACCCTTATGCCCACAATTGGGCGCTAAAACTTGTTAATAAACCATTCCTTATTGATATTTTCCTTTGTAAATAAAAAAACCCACTTACCCAAAGTTTTGGTCTAAATGCGCCGGAGTTATGTTTTTTAATGAAAAAATGGGTAGATTGAAAGACCCGAAACAAACTTTCCGATGCGATTAAGTCCCTTTATTAAAACTCCGCCCCCTCCGCTTTTCATTCCATATAGCCTACACCCGGGACCAAGAGTTTAAGTCCCAAGGTGCCAATCGCATCGCAAAAGTTCAATGGGTAGATTGAAAGACCGAGCCCGACCTCCGATTGCGATTGGCCCTCATATATAAGCCCCGGGCCTGTTAAATTTCATAAAGACCAAGGCCCCGCAGACAAGCGCCATGACCATTCCATATATATATATATATATATATATATATATATATATATATATATATATATATATATATATATATATATATCACCTCTCGACATGAAAACCTTTGTTTTTCGTTTAATTTTTGGTATTCATGTGTTATAAGGGGTCCCGCCCGATCATTGGCCGAACCCATCTCCGCCATTGATCTCTGGTCAATTCAATGGCCCACGTAAAATCGCATCGAGAGTTTCCATTGGTGCATTAACATTTTGTACCCCCCCGATTGGTGATTCCCCGATATGTTTTCTGCCGTCGATCTGATCTGCAGATCGACAGTCTACAGCCCATCGCATCAGCCCTCCTTCGTCCATTACTCCGCCGATGCCTTGCCTCCTATTGCATCTGGACCATCCACGTGTCCAGATCAGACGGTGCAGGATCCTTCCCCCGACTTTGGTTAATTCTTATGCAGCCCTGATCATAATGTTTTTTGACCAATCCTGACCGTTGATCTCTGCAGATCAACGGCCCTCATTAACCCGTCTTCCGCCATTGTATTATTTCCATTGAACCCCCATATTCAATCCTGGCCATTCATATTTTCAATCTAACGGCCCATATTAACCCAATAGGGCCTACCTCCTGTGGGTCCTGCCTCCCTCCATAACTAATCTCCGTTGTTCATATCTTGGATCTGACGGCCCAGAATGAAACCGCCCCTCCCACTTCCGCCTATGCATCTTTTTCAATTTGCGCTCGCTCTCCGCCGTTAGATCTGAGGCCCCAGATCTGACGGTCCATGCTCCAAGTCGCATAAATTTAAGCACGATGGATAATTTTCAAAAATCACGCGATATGGGTGGTATTTGAAATCCACGTGTCATGCAGGGACACATATCGCGTTCCAAAAGGCAAAATTGCCTTCTCGCCCTGTTTCCGCGTGAAAACCACTGTTTTGTAGCCCGAAACAACCTTCCTTCTTGTGTTATCACGCGCGCCCTCCACCGTTGATATCTACAGATCAACGGTTCGGATCTAAACTTCATTTTCACCATCACCCTCTGCTTATACCAAGGGTTTTAACGCGTGATCTCCACCGTCCATCTCATGGGCCAATCTCATCCGACGGCCCACGATCACCCCGAACCCCCCACCTTTATTTTGATCATATTTCTTCCGAAATAAAGGTTTTCACTCTATTTTCTTCGCATTTCTCTTATTTTCCAAACAGTGTGGCTCCTTCACATTGTTAAATCAAAACCAATCACCACCATTGATCACTGCGCGATCAACGGTTCTGACTTATTCTTCCCTCTGCTCTCCTTTTAACCTTCTCTTAACTAATCTCGACCGTTGGATGATGCCATCCAACGGCCACGCTCTCTCCCCACATCCTCTGAAGCAATTTACCCCACAAACGCAGGATTTCATAATATTTTTATGTATTTTTGCATATGTTTCATGGTTTTTCCATTGTATTGAAGAAAAAGCTGAAGGCTGGGAATGACGAATCTCATGCCTTCGATTCACTAAAGGGAAACCATCCATGGGTCCAATTTCCACGCCTCGTCAATGCTTCATGGGCATTGATGCCATGCGAGCCCTGTGCGGCCCTGCACATCAACAAGACACAGTGAATGAAATCACAATCAAAGAGTATCAATGTTGAAGATTAAAACACAGCAGAAACAGGAGATTAAAGACAATTTTGGGGGGATTACGGTTGAGATTGATTATCAAAATCCTAATCCTCCAAATTAAAACACAATTAAAGAAAATCATAAGTGTTTATTAGACAGAAAGGCCTCCACCTCCACATCAGAGGAAAATTGATTCCTCTCATCTACCACAAAGCCACCTGTGCCTCAAATCATTCAGAGGCTGAAGTTATTGATCAAAAAGAAGATATTAGCCTCAGCGCAGCCGAATAGTTAATTCTGCTAAAGAAATTTAATGCAAAAAATATCAGCAGAGTTACTACAACATGACACAGAGCCTCAAAAGTCAACAAAAGCTCCCACCGAGCTTAATCTTAAATGTAAATAAATTAATACAGTGAGAATATATGTACGCTTCTCCATTGAGCCCCTCAAAGGCCGAGAAGTCGTTAGTCTGTATTAATTACCCTGGGAGATCTTTTATCAGATCTCACCTCCTCATTCTTCTATAAATACTTCTGTAGAAAATGAGAAAATGTTGGTTGCTGAACTTTGAAATATACTTGAGCCTGAGATTTCTACTTGTAAATAGTGTCCACTAGCTCTTGAAGCTCTACTTGTGATAGAATAGTTAGGCTAAGGAGTGAAGATGATTGCTAACCTGAAGCAATGGACTTAAAGCTGTAACTGGTTTGAAGTATCAATACAAGCTGATTTATGGGATCCTGGTCTATGTCGACGATGATGTTATTTCTTATTGTAAATCATTATTTTATTTCTGTTTTCACTTTTTTCATCTTCTCTTATAAAGAACAGCAAGCATAGAGTTAGGAATTACTGTATATCAGTACCCTTCTTTGACTGATAAGCTTTATCTTAATGTTTTCTTCCAATTTGTGTTATTTGGGAATGATTTAATTCAGTTCAAGCATTTAGGAATGTTGGCGTTCCCTCGTCCTACTATCTTAGCTAAATATTGTTCTTAGATGTTATTTTCATTTTATGTTAAGTAGAGATGAACTAAGGAAGATATGGTGAGCCCTGGTCCTAGTTTTATCCCCAAAGACTATCTGAAAGTTTCCCTTGGAATGTGTTAAAAGCTGGCTAGTTTCAAAATACTTACCAGATCTTAGACCATTCTTTTTTATCTTTGTGTTTGTCTTGAAAGTTACCAAGTAAAGCAGAGCTAGGAGAGGATTTGTGGTGAGCCCGGCCCGCTGGTTTCTTCTCCAACAGTAGCCTTCAAGTTCCCCACTGTTTTTAAATGTTTTCTATTGAAAGTATATCAAAGGCTGGCTAGTTTCAAAGTACTTACCAGATCCTGGATTGCTTTTATGTTATTCTTAAGTGTTTGTCAAAGGCTAGCTAGTTTCAAAGTACGTACCAGATCCTGGACTGCTCTTTGTTTTTCATTTGTTTAAATCCCCTTCTTTTTGTATCACTTCATTCCATAAATCAAACTTTAAAGAGATCCTTAGACATAGATGACTTTCCCCATGGACCACTCTTGCCCCTTGTTGTTTCAATTAAACCCTATTATGACTCCATAGCCCAATGGACTAAAACTAGCAATTTGTCTCTCTTTTTGGCCAAAGCTTGTTCTATTTGCTTGCAATTTCTCACCTTTGAAACTTTTTGCACTTAGAACTTTCCCCTCAAATAATAATCATGCTCAACCATCCAAAACAAAATAAAACCCTTGGCCTTCATAACTGGCCTAATATCATTACCCAATCTTCAAAGACAAATCCATATTTGCACTTATTGGAGAGATCCATCTCCGAATTCAGGAGGGCTAGATCCTAGAATCCCAAAGTGGTTGAAACGGTGTTCTCCCTGCTGTCGGACTTTGCCAATCTTGCTGATTACAGGGAGCCAACACACCTTACTGGCACAACCTTGAACCAAATATTACTAGATTCAATAAATTATGGGACATGGGCTCTATGTAAAGGAAAGCATATCGAGAGACAAAAACCATAAAAAAGTCATAATATCTTAAATTTTCTAACAAAATTACTATGATTCTTGTACAATTATTCAAGTTGTAGCATTTGTAATGAATATCAATGTTTTTTGTACTATTTTGATGTATGGTAATGATTTTTCTAATATGCCGTCAACCAACTAAAGCTAATTTTATTTAGCATGGAATGAACAGCCGGTTCAGTAGAAGTCCCAAGTGGTCATTTTTTAAATGAATTTTGTAAATCAACTAAAACCTGGATGAGTGGATTGATACATTTCAGATGATGATTCATCACATTGTATTTATTTAGGATTCATCACATTTGTTTATGTATCTCTCTATGCATGGTAGTACACATAGATGATCAATTCTTCATAGACCTATACATCATAATGTTAGATTTTTTCTATCATATCAAACTCACTTGATAGATTTCCAGACACTTTGAATAAGGATAGGGACAAGTAGGCTTGTAATTTTCAAGGCTCAGTCATCCTCGTACTTTCAGTAAAAAAACTTTTCAAAACTTCATTAAACTCCATTTTCCCAAGGGACATAAAAGGAAAAGATACCATCTTAAATTCATACAAAAACCTTACTTAAATTTCTCTTGCATTTTTTCTATAGATCTCGAAGTTACCCAAAAAATCATAATATATCTGTTCCTGGAATCTGGTTATAGTTCTCATTACAAAATCAAGATAAGCCAGACCATGATTGAATATATGAATCAGTTCAATAAGTCACAGTGTAGCATATTTTGAACTGCATATTTATTAATTATGTTTCATTACTTTACGTTGTGGTTTACTCTTGAGAATCATTTACCTTTTACCCAGTTGTAATGTACATGCAAAATTTGATTAAAAAAAGGAGTTCATTCAAGATGGAAAAACATTACATCCAAAGTAAAAATAAAATCAATGATAAGATAATTCTAATGAAAGTTAACAAAAGTTGTGGGAAGCTTCATATTTTATTATCAGTTTGTTTAGTACAGATTTATACATTGTCCTTTTATGTTGGCAATAAGATATCAAGGCAGTGACCATCAAGCCACTTAAATTTTGTATAGTAATTCTGGAAACTCATGTTTCTATATGCCTAAAAGTACATTGTTCATTGGGGTTGATATATAAACTAAAAAATGACCTAACACAAACCTTTTCATACATTTTCCAACACATCTACAATAAATGGTCATATAAGTAAATTATTCATAGGAAGCCAAAAGGTCTAGAATTACAGTACCATTATTTGTGACAGCCTGCAACCTTTGAAAATTTCACCATATCCTTTTCAACCCTATCCATACATTACAGCATGACATTTCCATCATCTGAAATGTATTAATCGTAAATCATAAGAAATGATTCATCATATTGTATTTATTTTTCATATCATGTTTAGGCTATTGTTACCTTAACTGGTAAAGATACTTGTAGCCATAGTTGCGAGACTCGGTTGAGTTAACTTGGATAGTCTGACTTAGTTGGGATCTAAATATGAGAAGATTAGATGGAGTCAAAGATTAACTTGGATAGAATTCAGGGTCTAACTCAGACTCAACTAGAACAATTGCAGGATCTGACTTGGGCTTGGGCAAGAATCAGGTTAAATTTTCCAGTTAAAAAATAAAAGTTTTTTCCAATTTATTTTCTTTTGACCGAATTTCCTAAATTAACTCTTAAGTCTTTCTTGATTTTAAGTCAAACCTTTTTTCTTTTTCCATGTTGAGTTGGAACTAAAGCTTTATAGAAACAATTTCCTTATTGTTATTTCATAGAGACATATAATTGAGCTTAGGATCAGTTGATTATTCCATCACTATGTCTATCATTTATAACCAAGATACAATACATTCATCTATATGAAATCTGAGTGCCTTTAGAGCTATAAAGTTTTAGCAGTACTTCCAGGAGTATCAAACTTGAGGGCTTCCTACGAAGACACATGAAGAAATAGGAGTGTGTCTAGGGAAATGCACTACATTTTTTTTATACTTCCACACATTTTCAGGGCATGCCAATAGAAATGTCAATGTTGTTGGATACAATGGCATTGGTTAGTTTCAGAAAGTTCTTTTTTTCAACTACGTTGTTTTCATGATGTAATATTTCCAACCAAGAAGATAAATAATTGGCATGACAAGGACATAATGGTGTTATTTCTTGCCTGCATTTGTGATTTATTAGTATTCCACCATTAATAACTTCATTACATAGTTTTTTGTTTAGTAGTATATTACAACAGTGACTTGTTAAAGGAAAAGGATTCTGGTTTGTTTGAACGTCATAAACTAGAAGGAAATTTAGCTTTGAATTATAAAAATTGAATATATTCTGAAAAATATGTTTTCTAATCAATTATAGGCCTATTGCCTTATCATTAAAAAAAAACAGTCATGACAATAATCAATGATTTTGAACACCATGAATTACAGAACTCTCTAGCTCATAAAAAGGTTAACATATTCATTTTTTTCTATATCAGATGAATGAGTAACATTAAGTGTTCTTTGAATATTTATAGAATCATTTCAGAGATTCTAAATGGAAATTGCATGTGCTAATATTTATCAATTAATTACAGGGAAAAAAAGGGGCATACATAATGTGTTGGCTTCTCGGAATTGGATTTCTTTTCCCTTGGAATAGTATTCTAAAAATTGAATATTACTATATTGAATCTATATTCCCAATTAGTATTGCAATTTACAAAGTCTTGCCTTATTCTTTTTTAGTTTCTTGTTGTAATCTTGTGTCAACAATACTTTTATCCACCCATTAGATTTCTACTGACCAACTTTATTGATGAAGTGTCAATGCTTCTTAAATATAGCAAGAGGAAACGATACATCTACAAAAGTGGAGCATGAGACATTCTTAGTAGAAATTTCTAGCTCTGTTTTGTTTAATTATGTTGGATAAAATCAAAATTTCAATGTACCATAAGCATGGGAATCAAAATCTTGGGATAGAAATGTGTTCGTCTATTTGCATTTATTACTTTAGTTGAAGATAACATTTCATAAAAAAATGTTGTACACTAAGAACATAGTAGGTACAAAATTTATTCTATGGTGACATTTTATTTGCTTTGTTTATACAGGTCATCTGGCCACATAGTGGCCACTATTGCCCAACTGAAGAAAACTTGTTCGAATTTCTTTATTTTATGGGGGAAAATGACATTAACAATATTTTTGATGTTGAGGCATATATCGTATAAATCCTTTATAGTCTACTTTAGTTTATATTCTAGTGTTCATCGACTTTCATGTCTTATACTCTGCATTGTATCTTCTTCTTCTTCTTCTTTCAAATAAGGAACTCAGTGTTGATGGTATGAAACGAGAATTGAATAAAGAGGATAAAAATAACACTAGAGTGACAAAATGAAAATTAAATAGAGAGATAAGAGAACCGGTCTAATGGTACCTGTAGAGCCAATATCTTGTATAAGACACACACAGAGACTGGTGGTCAAGTCTTTAGAGTTGCTGAATTCACCTGCAATTCCTTGGAAACACAATGATAATGTTTTGAAGTGATGAAGCAATATTTCATGTGTTTATTGTACTCCAATGAATATTAAGTTGGAAAATCATATTGTAATATTTGAAATTTTATATAATATAATTTATGTGGTTAGAATTATCTATAGTTATACTTGATATTACTTAGTATTGTAATTAACATATGTAACTTTGTGTTTTCATATTAGATGAACATGTACATTGTACGACATTTTTTCTTTTTTAGTTGTAAAATCATAATAATTAATTTATATTGATTAATAATGAACACATAAAATCAATATAAAACTACTAAGTTAGTAGCTTACGTTTATTAATGATGAACACAAATAAAATAAATATACCACTAAATTAGTTGCTTATAACAATTATTAATGAAAGTAAATGAAATGGATATAAACTACTAAAGTAGTAATTTATATAATGAATATGAAACAACTAAAAAAGATAAATGACTACTACAAATGATAAATTTTTTATTACAAATGACAACTAAATTTTGCATATATACGACTATTAGTAGTTAATTTAAAGTATCTTATAACACAATCAAATTTTATTCATATTTATTTTGTCATTAATTGGTTTCAAATGATGAATAAAATTTGCATATATATGACTATTAGTAGCTAATTTACCGTATCTTATAACACAACCAACATTTTGGTCAAATTTCTTTGGTTTTCTTGGGTGATCATTTAGTAATATATTTTTTTGTATATTTGGTCATTAATTATGGAAAATAATGACCAAATAAATGACTTAATTAATGAACAAATCAATGACCAAATCAATGATTAAATCGATGACCAAATATACCACTAGACAACAAAATTGAAACAACCAATTAATGACTAAGCTAAAAATGACTAAAAGTTGATCACTTTATAAGATACTATAAATTAGCTATTATTTTTCACCGACCAAAAAATAATCGTTTATATGAAAATTTTAGTCGACTTTTTAGTAACTCGTTAGCCATTTTGTACTAGTGGGAACAACCCTGAAGATAAAATAATGTTAGGACCGAACATGTTAGCAGAAATGGGGCAGAACATGAAAAAGGTTCGACAGAATTTAAATGTTGCTCAAGATAGGAAAAATTGTTATGTAGTCAAAAAAATAATATATCGAGAATTTAAGGTCAGGTATCGTGTATAAGGTACGAGTTAAACCAAAGAAGAGCACTTTAAGATGGGGTGGTAAAACTTGCCCCTCAATTATGTGGTTCTTTCAAAATACTAGAGAGAATTGGACCTATGGTGTACCTACTCACACTGCTCAGTCATATAAAATTTCATAATGTATTTCATGTTTCATTATTAAAGAAATATGTATATGACCCTAGACATATTATTAATTGGGAGGATGTGTATATAAAATCTAAATTGAAAATTAAATTATGTATAAGTACTTTTGATTTGAAGATTAACAATAACTAATGACAAAATATGGTTATGTATCAAGTGGAATGAGATGGATAATTCTTGTAGAGCCTCATTGTATTCTTGAATGGAGGGAAATAATGTTACAGATACGATCCATCACCCAGGTTAAAGTGCAGTGGATGCACTTTAGCCCATAAGAAGCCACCTGGGAGGATGAGATATTTATGCAGGAAACTTATCTTGGCCTATTCAGAGGGAAAAGTAACACCAAGGACAATGTTATACACAAGGGGGAAAGGTGTAACACCCTCAGTCATTGTAAATACTTCGAGTTACTCATTATTTACATTTACCTTTTAAAGACTTAATAACTTATAGGTTGAGTGGAAAAGTTTCACGGAAATTTTGATGATTAAATTTTTATTTTTATTTTTATCTTAAAAGGAAAATTAAGGAAATCTTGACATTCACTAGAAGAACCCTAGATAAAAATTATTTTACCGGGTAGTTAGAAGTCAGTTACCTCTCCCTCCTTTGAGATTAAATACTATCTCAAAAGGTAAAGATCCAAGGAAGGAAATGAGGAAAAAAGCTAGAGGCATCTTGAAGTAAGGGAGATGGAATTTAAAACCTACATAGGACATTGTGAAGGTGAGGCAGGACGTTTCCTATGAGGTGTTCTTGAGTTAGAAACAGCCAGTGGAAGCCTCAAGGCTGATATAAGTCTATGAGTTATGGGTTGGACCTGGTGGTTTTGTTGCCTATGAATTGGTCCTGCTATGGTTACTGACAAACAATTGTTCTAGTACTAAGAAGCCCAGGGAGGATTGGATGTAATTTCCATTCTCGTGGTTGGGAGGAGTGGTATTTCCTGTAAATTATTAGTCATCCTAATACTGCAGATAAGTATTTATAGTGAATACATGCTATAGTATCTAAAGTATTGTGAATTTTTTTATTTTAAGTTTTTGAATAAAAGACAAATGTCACTAAAATGTAGATCGTTCTACTCCTTCGAAAATATTGTTGGAGTTAATATAATATCAAGTTAAAAAGTAGTAGTGTGTGGCTATGATAAATCTGGAAATTAAATGAAAAGATCAGATTATGTTATAGTTTTAGAAAACATGTTAAGTAATATGTGTTATTACTGATAGTATTCATATACTAAGACTGGAGAAGTGGAATAATGTTTGCCAGGAATAGTTCTTGTAAGTAGAGAAGAAAATAAAACAAAAGAAAAAAATATAATAGAATGATAATAAACCAAGAACTTCCGTTAAAGAAGGAAATCGAGATTGAGCAGGCTCGACAAATAGTAGATATTTTTCAAAGGTCACGGCCCAGGTTAGTGTTACACAGGATTTTGTCACCGTCCCTGCAGCCCCTCGTCCCATACATTGGAGGACTATTCCCGTGACCTGTGAACAGTAAAATGTCCTGAAAACACCTTGATGGTATCCTTCTGCATAAGGGCAAGAATTCTCCTGAAGAACATTTCCTCTGGAAAACCCTAAAAACCCATGTTTTGGCATTAGCACGGGTAGCCAGTTCATCCCTTGCGCCAATGGGGAAAATGGACACTAGTGGGTGCGCCAACTGGCACTCTGTCCCTGTGTATTGCTCGCGCCAAGCCTATTTGGGAATGTTTTTTAAAAATAAATGGCGGAAGTTTGGTTCTAACAACTTCAGAATGAATCATTAGAAAGAATTTTGGATGTTTGGCTCCGGATCTCCATGTTTAGGAAGTGGTTTTCCACCTCTCATGGAACCTTCCCATGAGATAGGACTCTATCCCATGATTATTGGGATCCCAACTTCCCTTCCTCCCTCTATAAAAGCCTGCCCTCTCCATTTGCTAGCTAGCTGAACATTTGGGAAGAAAACTATAGATAAGAGACTATTGAGTGCAGAGCCAAGGAGAACCCCGTAAGAGAGAGAGCCTTGTCCAAATTCCCGACAAGCTTCGTGAGACACACTCTGCTAGAAGCCCTGCCACAGGAAGAACGCGACGTCGGAACTCAGTTGTAATCTTTATTTTACATTTTAATATATGCTCGACTACGTTATTGGTTCCACTGTTGTATTTCTTATCTATGTAATGCAATTTAGTTCAATCCTTTTCAACTAATTGATACTTACATGTTTGAATTATTATGTTGTATGCCGTAATTTCTTCTCTGCATGTGTACAGGTGTTCGGACGTGGTGAGCGTAAGGGTTGTGATCTGTCAAGCTAGGGACAGGAAACAACGCTTCTTCTTCGACAACAACAGCGTAGAACTTGAGGTAGGCTATCTATCGTAGCTTTATCTTTTGTAGCTAGGAATCGATATCGTAGCATGTTTTGATTGTTGCTAGACACACTCTAGGGCTAGTGGGATCGCCTCTGTCCGCAGAGGGGATTTACCTCTCCAACAAATTGGCGACTCCACTGGGGATCAGTGGGAGTTGGTCCTTCCTCCATTGGTTTGTTTTTTGGCTTTTTGTTTGATTAGTCTGCTTTTCTGGTTCACCTTCCTTGGTGTTAAACCCGTGTTCAGCCCCTAGAAGACCAGATCTAGCCTCTGTTTGTCCATTTTCATAAATTTATAGGGTAAACTTGATTGGCGTAGTTACACCTCTGACAGTCGCACCAACTGGCACTAGTTTATCGTTAGGCACCCGCGCCATCCCCTGTTTGGCACAGATTACAACCAAACAGGCACGCCAACCCTTCTTGGTTTTAGGGTTTTCCTGTTCTTAGGCTCTTTGAGCTTGAATTTTGGTCCTGGCTCATTTTTTCTAATTGATTGAGTGCTTTGAAGTCATTTTTTACTGTGTTTAGCCCTTGTCCTCTGGTTGTTTGCCCTTTTCTGTCAGTTTTTAATTTTAGCCCTAGGGCTTCTAGGTGCTTCAGTGTGCTGAGCCTCCCGTGGGAGTTTTGGGTCTTTGCTTTCCTGGTCAACTTTGTTGTGGCTTATTTGCATTAATCTTGTTGAATCCCATTGAAACATTTTGTTTATTAAGTGATTTTTCTCCCTTTCGTTCAATTTTTCTTTGTGTTTCTCCAAGCCAAGATCACACGGTTTGTTTGAGTCTCTTTCGATATTTTTTCTTCGTTTTGAGGGATTTCGTCATCGGTTTGAGTCTTGATTGTGTTTTTTTGAGTTGAGTAAACTTGTTTGGTTTCGGCTCTCTCTTTATCATTCTCAAATTGATGCTTTCATTAGTTTTTTCATTTATTTAGTGCATTTGCTCTAATATATTGAAAAATGCCAAAAAAAAAATCTATTGCATTTTGATTGGCATAGTGAAAATTTGAGACTTTTTCATGTTACTAGCATCATATAATTGTAGAGAAAATTTTTCTAGTTTCATTAGCTTGCATTAAGAACAGTAGTGGATGTTTTTGTGTGTTCATTTTACTATCATTTGAAAGCTCTCAACTCTTTTGTAGATAGCTATTCATTGAACAAAATGATATTTTGTGGCATGTAGTTTGCATCTAGAGGTTTTATGAGATCCAACATTCGATAGGGCCTTGAAATAGAAACATAAATTGAAGATCAACTTTAAAATTTACTGCATTAACCTAAGGCAGCATTGAAACTTAACGAAACATCTAGTAGTCTAAGGTAGAGACGTGTTTCGGCGTCTTTAAGTCTAGTAGCTGTCACTCGCCATATGGCTACAGACAGCGCTAATACGAACTTGTACTCCCCGTACTGTCACGTATATAAAGGGAGACCCCATTAGGTTGCAAATCCTTTATCCATAGGAAGCCGAGTCTGCCGCCTTATACCTGTGATACACTAGACACAACATTCGGGGAGATTACCTGCACGTACGTTAAGTCCTTGGTTGATTTATCTTTCATTTTTACCAGGGTGTATATGGCAGTTCACGGATATCTGGTACACCCTTTTACCTAGATTACCAGAGCAATAATTTTGATCTTTACTGACTCCCTAAATTTGAAAAGATCATCAAGCACTTGTCCTTTCACGCTTGTTCCCAAACTGAAAGTGATAGAGTCATATTTTACTCGTTTCTAGACTCTTAAAACATGAAACAGTAAAATTTCCAGTTTCAATGTGGTAAAATTAATCACCTACGATCACACCCCCATTTACAGATTGATTTTTTCGTCCTGTTTTTGTTTGCCTTGGTTTTTTCCCGTGTGTCTTTGTTTTTGATATCTTCCTTTTTTTTGCTATATTCACAGTGGCAAAACCATCATTTTTGTATACTGGTAGTCCTTATACAAACAATTCATCAGAGGTCTCTTAGTCCTCCGCTGAGCATCAGTAGCCCGTTGTATCTGAGTTTCCCGACGGGGGACCGGTTATATCTGAACTTCCCTTTGGAGGAACATTTGAGTTCAATTGGCCCTTGTCCAATGCTTGGTTTGGATTTGGAGTAGGGGAACACTCCCCTCCTCTTACATCGGTATCACCCTTTTTGGTTGCTGTCATACCTCCTAGTCCCCGTCGTCTCTTAGAAGATCTTACGGCAGGGTCAGATATGGACTCATCCAGTCCTATTCCTAGTGAGGGAATTCCTACTTCTGGTAAAGATTACTAGCTTTTCCCTGAAGACATCCTCGAGCCTTCTGTTCTTTCTTCACCTGTTCTGTCGCTCCCAGCTGGATATAGGTCTTTAAGTCAGGTCATGGCCGCTATTGCCTCTATGGGAATATCGACTCTGTCCACTGAACCAATCATTCCCTCGTTAGGGATGTCGCCACAAACACCTCTCATGGCATCTCCTTTTGTCACATCGGCACCTGTTAGACCTACTGTCTGCGTGGCTGCGTCTACGTCTGTCATCACCACTCAATCAACTCGGACCTCGTCAGTTCCTAAAGATGTTTATATAGCTTCAGTTATTCTTGAAAACCTTTCTCCCGAGGAGTACCGGATGTCTTTACAGCCACCAATCTCTGAGGTTAGTTAGTCCTCTCAGGATCTTAATCTTCCTTAATTTTCTCATTATGGAGTGGATGGTACCCCAATCTATTCATATCCATTTCAATATGATGAGCACGGAAACCCCATTTATTTCCCTACTCCTAAGGCTTATCAGTATATCAACGGTTTCATACCTACCCTGCCTGTGCAACCTTCTCACCAACAAGGACAACCCTTACAGGGAAAACCTTTGTTTCAGCAAGGATATGCTGCTGGCCCACAAGGAAAACCCTTCCAGGGACAACCTTCAGCCCAGCCAGGGTATGCGTACGACCTGCAAGGACAACCCTTACAAGGACAACCTTTGGTCCAGCAAGGATTATTTTACAGCCCGCAAGGGCAGTCTTACAATCCTCAAGGTCAACCTCTACAGCCTCACCCTGTGGTCCAACCAGGGAAACCTCAAGGACTGACAGGGAAACCGGGGTATCAACCTAGACCGTCATATGGTTCTGGGGAGCAAACCCATCCGTCTCAACCTTTGGTGCAACCTCAGTAGCCTCATTTTCCGATTGGTCAAAATGTTGCACAGCCAAGGCCATCTTATGGTCCTGTCATAGGTCAACCTGCTTATCAGGCACAACCTGGCCCACTCCCACCATCAGGCCAACCTGCTCAGCTAGGGAAACCTGGTGTCCCTCATCAGCCAGGTCAACTTGTTCAACAAGGACAACCTGCACAACCTATTAACCCTACTCATCCACCAATCTATTATATGCCACAGTCGAATCCGCCTGTGCACCCGACTTATTCGACTCAACAGGTCCCCACTTACCAGTCGCTCGTTCAACCCCAAGGCAGCTACTACCCTCAAGGTCAGTCTCGATCGGTTTACAACCAGCCTCAAGGTTCTGGTTATTACCCTCAACAGCCAGGCTATACTTATACTCCACAGCAAAATCCATACACTGCTCAATCGGGACCCATGTATACTCAAAATCAGTATCCTGGTTATCAACCCCCGTATCCTAGTTTTCAGCGGCCATATCAACCCAATTATCCAGCTTACACCCCCTATGGTCAGAATCCTCTGGGACAGAACCAATGGGGGCAGACTTCTGCTCAACCAGGATGGAGTACAGGTACAGGTCCTTATCGGGGACCTGGCATGCCTTTTAACCCTGAATTACCTTTTCTCACCACGTTGGAGTTACCGGACGTGTCCAAATTGACTAATGATCGATTATTCATAATCCATATTGGCCTCTGGTTCCGACAAAGGTGCCTGTTGATTGTCCTAAGTTTGAGGGAAAATCTAGAGAATACCCCCAAGCACACGTCATGACATACCACTTGTGGTGTTCTTCAAATTCTTGGGTAGATGACTCGATTCGTCTACGTCTTTTTCAGCGCACTCTCACCGACGCTACTGATAAATGGTATATAGAACTGTCCCGTTGCATTTTTCAAGATTTTAATACTCTATCTATGGCATTCCTCACGCATTTCCAGTTATCGGTTCGTTACGAAGCCGGGATGCATCTCCTGACATCTCTGAAACAGGACAAAGCCGCTCATATTTCAGATCACATTCACAAATGGAGACGTCATCGTCGTTTGATCAAGTTTGGCATTCCTGATCAACTTCTGACTCACTGGTTCACTACCTCCTTTGTCAATAATATTGCACAAGACATTTCTATGGGGGCATGTGTAACCGAGGAACAATCCATTGCTCGTGCACAGTACCTCGATTAGTGTACTCTCAGTCTGGCACGTTATATGACATCTTGACTAATGCCCCGCGAATAGGGACCTCTAAAGCACCAGCTACCCCATCAGTAGATGGTGTTATTGGTTCCGTCTCTCAGACTTCTCGCAAGTCTTCCAATGGGAAGCAGAAATTGAATTCTTCCAATACTTCTGCTCCTTCACCTGCTCCAGATTCTGGTAAAACCGTGGAGATCAATGTCGTTCAGGCCAATCCTGCGGACAAGACCTCCAAGGGAAAAAAGAAGGGCAAAGGAAAAGCCAAATCTGATGCCCCAAAACCATAATCGTCTAAACCACGTGTTGATGATGGTTCAAAACGAAAACCGAAGTACCCTTGCCTGATTTGTGATGAAGACCACTACACTAAAGATTGTCCTAGACGATCCGAGGTTAGTCAACTTCTTAAGGGCTCTAAGGGAACTTCGGCAGTTCTCAAGGAACCTTTTCCATCTCAGCAGACCCAGATGGTTGAGAAGACTTCGCCGTCTGCACCGTTTGGGTCTCAGGCTTTCATGATGAATGGTGCTGCACCTGTTTCTATTGCCACTTGGTTGAAGGATTATGCCGGATCATGCCAGGAAGCTAGGAAGGAAGTCGTTGATGGCCCTCCTCCCTAGCCTACCTCTGGTCCTCTTGAGATTAAGAGGCCCAGTGCTGAACCCGTTGTACGGTCACCTTCCAAAGGTGTTCTCCGAAAGTCTTCCTATAATCCGAACGCTCATTTTGCTCAGCATTACAACATTGTTGAGGATTTGGCACAGGCGCCTTCCACGATGTCCGTGTTGCAAGTACTTCAGAGTTTTTTGTCTCAACGGAAATCTTCATTGTCTGCAATCGGTGGAATTGACCCTTCTGATTCCAGCCTTCTTACCTTCGATCTAGAGAATTTCGTCCCTCGGCTCCCGCACCAGATTGCCCTTGTTATACAAGTTGGCATTAACGACCTCAATATTCACAGAGCCATTGTGGATGAAGGTGCCTCTACCTGTGTTATGTCATTTTCTTGCTGGAAGGCCATTGGCTCTCCAGCCCTCACCTCATCTCCCAATGCCCTTGAGGCATTCGATGGAAGGGAATCAAAACCCTTGGGTGTTCTTGCGATTCTACCGATTACATTACAAGGAAAGAATTTCAACGTTGAAGCGGAAGTCGTTGATGCAAAACTCAACTACAATCTTCTACTCGGTCGTAGTTGGACCCATGCCATGTTGTGTGTTCTGTCCATCCTCTTTCGACTTTTGAAGTTTCCACATGAGGGCAATGTTATTACTGTAGATTAGTTGTCTTTCTTTACTTCGTCTTCCAAGAACAACGTGCCATACGTGGATCAAATTCCTAATCGCCCTGACAGTATAGGTCCAGGTCTTTTCAAGGACCCCGTTCTCATGGGTATTTTCCCCATTCCACCACCGGACACCGTTCAAGTCAATATGATCTCTAGGTCGGATGACTCATGGATCATCCCTTCTCCTGAATAGGTTGCCTCTTTTGGAGAATCGATGCCTCTGACCTCGATTGAAATCAATTATTGTGAGATCATTACCGCATCAGATCCTCCTCCTACTGATCATGCTCCTTTGAGCATGGCTCTTGATGTTTATTCTCAATCCCCTTGGCTTGGCGATGCAGATTCACCCGATCCTTTGAGAGAAGTTTTTTTGTCTGACGAAGCTATCGTAGAGACTATGTCTCTCAAAGATCTGCCATGGAGTGATTGACATCATCGTTCCTCGTTTATGCTCGGCTTGGGGGCAATGTCTAATTGTCTCAAGCGTTTTGCATCTTAGGTTCCCTCTCCGCCGCTCCAAATGCCAATATTAACTCATGAAGTTTTCTCGGAAGGAAATATGAGTAATATTACTCAAACAATGCCTATCGACATCTCCGTTAAATCGGGGGTCGTCAAGAACATCCATGTGGGAGTCACTTGTTCTCCCGATGAGATTCAAGTGTACACTAGTCTCTTTTGTGAATTCCGTGATGTTTTCACGTGGTCTTATGAAGAGATGCCTGGAATCGATCCCAGCATCGTCGTGCATGAAATTCCCATCTATCCCGATGTGAAGCCTGTGCACCAGCATCTGCATCCAGTGCATCCTAGGAAAGCTGCTGCTATAAAGGCTAAAGTTGAGAAACTTCTTAAAGTGGGTTTCATATATCCGATCCCTCTGACAGAGTGGGTTTGCAACATTGTCCCTATGGATAAGAAGCAGGGCACAATTCGATTCTGTGTTGACTATCGAGATATCAATCGGGCTTCCCCTAAGGACAACTATCCCACCCCCTTTATCGATCAAATCATTGACAATTGTGCGGGGAGCGAGATCTTTTCCCTTATGGATGAATTTGTAGGTTATAATCAAATCAATATCCTTCCATCCGATCAACATAAGATCGCTTTCATCTATCCGTGTGGAACATTCACCTATAAGAAGCTCCCTTTTGGCTTAAACAACGTTGGGGCTACCTTCCAGCGTGCCATGTCCTACGCCTTTCACAACATACGTAATGTTGTTCAGTCGTACCTGGATGACCTTCCAACTCATTCAGCTCTATGCGAAGACCATCTGAAACATCTCCACCAGATTTTTCTCCGCTGTAGACGTTACAACATCAGGCTTAATCCTCACAAGTGCATCTTCTGCGTTGACTCTGGTCGACTTTTAGGATTCATTGTCTCTAAATACAGAATTCGCCTTGACCCTCTCAAGGTTGAGGCTATCGTTAATCTCCCCTCCCCATCCTCGTTGCATCAACTTCAGAGTCTTCAGGGGAAAGTGAATTTCTTACGTCGTTTTATCCCGAACTATGAGGAGGTAGCTAAAGGGTTTACACACCTTCTAAAACAGGACGTCCCTTTTTTTTGGGACGAGATTGCTCAGCAATCTTTTGATAACCTTAAGACGTTGCTTGTCAACACTCCATTAATACGTCCTCCAAATTATCATCGCGACTTTACCCTCTATTTTGCTGCCGCATTTAGTACAATTTCCATGGCTCTGGTACAAGATGATGATGACGGTAACGAGCATGTGATTTATTACATGTCTCGAAACCTCCTCGACACTGAAACACATTATGCACACATCGAGAAGTTAGCGCTGGCTACGGTCCTGGCCGTTTAGCGATTTCGCCATTACATCCTGTTACGCATGGTAACCATGATTTCTGACTACAACCCCATGACTTACATTTTGTCTCAACAATTGCTGTGGGGAAAGTACTAAAAGTGGATTGTGATCCTCCAAGAGTTCGATTTGAAGTTCACTACTGCCAAATCTAAGAAATCACTGGTTTTTTCTGATCTCATTTGTTCTCTCCCTACCGACTCTGTTCTGTCTCAATCCGAGGATCATATCCCAGACAAAACTCTCTTCTTAATCAGCACTCTCAATCCATGGTATGGTGATATCACCGTGTACCTGTAGACATCGACCTTCCGATCCGAGTTAACGAAGGATGCTCGACGTCGCGTTCGACATCAGTCGCAACCATACCGCATTGCCGGAGATACCCTATATCGCGTTGGGGTCAATTCTGTCCTTCGCCAGTGTTTGACCTTAGAAGAGGCTGAGAAAGTTATGAATGACTGTCACAGTGGCGCCTGTGGCGGTCACATGTCCGGTTATGCTACCGCACAAGAGATACTTCGTGTGGGCTATTTCTGGGCATCTATATTTAAATATTGTATTGTTGTAGTACGAAAGTGTCACGCATGCCAGATCTTCCAACGCAAGATGCATGAACCGCCTCTCCCATTAAATCATGTCATTACCATGGGCCCTTTTTCCAAATGGGGCATTGATTTTATGACATGTAACCCTCACTCGGCCGGGGGGCATTCTTATATCATCGTTGCCGTAGATTATTTCACCAAGTGGGCCAAAGCAATTCCTACACTGGCTGCAGACGGTAAGACAACTGCACAGTTCATTTTCAACCATGTGATCACTCATTTCGGCATTCCTCAAGCCATCGTCACCAATCATGGCTCTCATTTTCGAGACTACATGATGGTAGAGCTGACATCTAGGTTGGGCTTGCGTCACGACAGCTCAATGCCATATTTCCCTCAGGAAAATGGCCAGGTTGAAGCCATGAACAAGGTGCTTGTCATGATGCTTCAACGAACAATTGGTATACACAAATTGAATTGGCATCTCCAGTTTTTTCAACTCTTTGGGCCTATCGGACGTCAGTGAAGAGTGCAACCGGATTCACACCATTTCAGTTGGTGTATGGTTTGGAAGCTACTCTTCCAGTTGAATGTGATATCCCTTCACTAAAATTGGTTGTGGAATTACTACCCAATACTTCCCCGGAGGAAGAACGTCTCCTATATCTCGAGAGATTGGAGGAAACTTGCCGCTTGGCTGCTTTGGTCATCGAGGCATAGAAAAAGCGGGTTAAAGCTCATTTCAATCAAACGGTTTCTCCATGCTATTTTATCAAAGGGGACCTTGTCCTCTTGTATGATCAAGCCCATGACAAGCTTGGGGCAGGTAAATTCCAATCTATGTGGCATGGGCCCTATATCATTAAACGTGTATTGAAAAATGGGGCTTATGAGCTGATCGATTATGAAGGTCTTCCTTTGGCGCAACCCAAAAATGGGTTGTACTTGAAGAAATATTATGCTTGAATCATTCTTGCGTAGTATATGTACATAGGTGATTTTTTCATTTTTGTGCATGTGTGGTGTGGTGTGATTTGTAAGCGTTTTTCTGCTTATTGGGTGTTCCTGATTGTGCAGATGTCTATTACTCCTTATGTCGGTTTCACGGATGGTGCCTCCTGCAGTACTAGGAACCTGTCTTCGGCAGCTTGGGTAATTTACTATCCTGCTAGTGAGTTGGTTAATTTACAAGGTGTTTGTATAGGGCCTGCTACAAATAACGTCGTGGAATATAGTGTTGTTTTGGAATTATTAACCGAGGCTATTAACCTCAGCATTTTCATGTTACTTTTACATCTGGACTCATAGCTTGTGGTTTTACAGCTCAATGGTCATTATTCAATTAGAAACCCATGCATTTTAAGACTGTATCTACGTATTCGTTTACTTGAAAGAAATTTTGATTACATTACATATCAGCATATACCCAGACGAATGAATACAATAACAGATGCAGTAGCCAACATGGTATTAGATAGACATTTACGCAATTTGTAAAAACATCACCATATGTAAGTAAGATCCATGTAGAAAATATATGTATATATATATGTCGAGTGTTTGAAACGTGTGCATCATATAAAACCAAAAATATACATGTTTGTTTCAGTTACATTCAGAGACGATATGTCTCTCAAAAATATGAAAATAAAAAGCCTAGGTGACTAATCGACATGGTGCTCATGGTAGCACGTCACTGCCCGCACTAACTGCCTCAATAATAGGTGGAGACGACTTGGCACCCCTATGGTGTGCCTTTGATAAGCTAAGGGAACATCAGCTAAACGAGCATAATCCAGAACCCCACGAGAAATCCCCTCTAGGTTTTGTACAAGCACGTCCCCCTCGCCCCCCTCACCTTGAGGGTCATAAGCGAGAGGGGTCCTTCTCGCTTTTGCTGACATCCTGGCAGGCCTCTCTGGGCCAACATCTACATACATATAGGATTAGCTGTTAGAACATTCATGTATACCAAAAACTCATAAAACTCATAAAATTAAAAAGAGTCTTACCAAGTTCTTCGTCCCATTCCTCTCCCTCCAGGAGTGGGAGGTCCGAGTCTCCAGTAAAATCTGTGCCAGCATAGGGCCAGTCCTCCACGACGATGAGCTATTGTTGGAGCCACCCAAAGAACTCAGGCCTCCAAGACATCTGCTAGCCGCCCCCTGCCCTCGGCATCAGTGTCGCCCATCGAGCCATTCGTGGCTCCCTCAGTGGTGGATCTGGGATAATGGCTTCCTGACGCTAAAAGATAGGTAGTCATTCCAGGAAGAATGACACCAAAATCGATCCATATCCAAACTGTTTCAGTTTGGTCTGGTTGCATTTTGTGAGTTTCCTCTTGATATTCATTGTTACGGATTCTACCTAGTTGAAAATGGTGGGGCTCATGCACTCTGAAGCAAGAAGCAGTTGTGTCTTGGTGGCTTCGTGCGGTGCCTGCAACCCCGCAGCCCGCGTAATGGTGTGTAGCACTACTCTGAGTGCTAGATCGGGGACAGTCTGAATGTCTACCTTGCCACTACCTGTTCCCTTTCATGCCCTTGGGCACACCCTGTTCATGACCATTGTCATGTTCTCTCCAGAAGGCCGTGTACCAGTCAAAATAGGGACTGCACCTCTGCGTGACAGTCTGGTGATGAAATATATGTCTGACACTTTGAGTTCAAGCTCCTGATCTCGAAGTCTGAACTTCTCCTGATCCTCATCCCAGATACTGATAAGGTATTGAAATAATTCAGGTTGGGCCTGGAGACACAGTGTCATAAAGAATTTCTTGAGCCCGCAATTTTTTAGAGCACTCATACAATGTTCATTCTCCATTTCCTGCTCATCTTCTTCACTGTGCCCTCTTTCCTTCCATTCAATTACCATTTTTTCTTTGTACCTGAATCAATTTGGTCATAAACACATTATAAGATCCCTTGGGTACTTAAAACAACAATTAATTGGCTCTATTTTTGTTAAATTTAAATGGAATGATGGGTTGCGTGGTTGGCGCAGCTATTTTTCTAACAATCGCGCCACCTGGCACAACCCCTGTGTGAAAAAGGGCTAGCTGGCGTGGGTCCGTGCTTGAAACCCATGCCAACTGCGGAGGCCATAATTTTTCAATTCCTCCCCTAAGGGATGCCAAATGACCATTAAAAGCTATAAAATATGACTTAAAAGATGGCTAATGGAAGCAGCTCTTACCTGAAAAAGACAGAATCCAGATTAATCCACTGGATTGCTCGCAATCGTCGCCTCAAGATCGCAAAGGAAATGGCTCACTATCACTCTGCAAAGAGGTAAAAAGGTGAAAAGTGAATAAGTTTTTACTATTGGTGATATTTATAACTTTTGAAATCAGAATTAGGTTTTAAGACTTGTTTTTTCAATATTTTATTATATTTTTGTCGAAAAATGGGTTTTACACTTGCTTTTTGTGCAGCGACAGGCTTTCACGCGATTAGGACAAAGACACGAGTTGTATTTTATACTTTTTCGGACTCGGTAAAAACACGAAAAATTCACTACTGGAGTCACCTTTTAGCTCCTTTCTGACTCTCTAAAAGTGAAAATATTGTAGAGTCGCTTGTCGTTTTGAGCTCGTTAAATTGGCTGCGAAACGACATCTACCTAGTATAAGTTTACCCCTTTTTCGGGCTGGGATAGATTATTTACGAAAAAGGAATACCATATCCTATCGCGACTAGGAGGTTCTCTCGGATATTGTTTTCTACATTTTCGGATATGAGGGACTATTCACAAAAAGGGACTGTTGGAGTTTTCTTTTCCGCTGTCTTTTCAAACTCTCTAAACATGAAAAGACTCTGAGTTCTTCCTTTTTTAGACTCATTAAAAAAATGATGACATCGGACTCCGTCGTAATGACGTTACTCGAGTTCCTCCTTCCTAGGGCTCATTAAATGTACTAGGTTGGATTTGTCCAAAGGACAAACTTATATCACAAGCACATGTTATCCCCTTCAAGTTTGTTTTCAAAAATAATTGGGGTACTCTCTAGAAATGGTGGGGGGAAATGGAAACAGTATCATAGTCGTGTCGGCAGTATGTCGCTCTTGAACATGGCACTTGTCTGCATTCGTGTCGGGTTGGGAAAATCTCATCTCACTTTCTACTTGCCTCCATGGGTTTGGGTAATCTCTTTTGACCGCTCATCTGCTCTTTGCCACATCACCATGACCTCAGAACTCTTGGTGTCAAATACTTCCAAATCCAATGTCGTGCCGCCGATATATTCAAGAGAAGTCGGCCTTTGCAGTTTTCAACCTCCCTCTGATTCTTTGTTGGTCTTAATTCACAAACATTATATCCCTCTGTCTCGTGTCGATGATGTGGGAAACATTATGGCCCACCTTCGATCAAGGTCACTTCCTGTTGACTTCAGCTCATTATCCAAGAAGCTGATCTAGAGACTCCCTTCAGGTGCCTTAGAGCCTACATGCCTCAATGGAAGGTTCTTCGCATTCGACGCAAGGTTTTCATTATTGGCCTTCGATCGGATGATTCTGCAGGTGTTCGACGCCATCTCACTGTTCACATTTCGTAGATTGTACCTCTTGTACCTTGAGAGCCATCGTCATTATTGGTGGTTCCTCTCGCGTCTGTTAATGGCTTTCATTATTGGCTAGTAATCAAACGATGTTCTTGCATGTTCGACGTCAGCTCACATATTTGCATGCTTGAACTTGTACTTTTTTCGGGTCGAGATGGAGTGCAAGACCCTGGATTTTGTCTGATAAACATCCAGGCTACAGGTTCTTTGTGGATTATTATGATTTATTACATGACTCTTTTGATTGGATGGCTGCGACCATACTTAAGTCTATTTTTTGGTCCTTATTTGTTGGATGGCTACGTCCATACCTTGGATCTCATTGTGACAATACTTTTTATGGATGGCTGCGCCCCTACCACATATCATGTATCAGAGATATCAATTGTATTTGTATTCACAGGTCTTCTGACGGCAGTGTTTTCAGTTGGACACATTCTCATAAAACATTTCACCCCTCCCTCTCTCTCAGACCTCATGCTTTAGGGGGCATCTGTTACACATCATTTTTTCACCGTCCCTGCAATCCCTCGTCCCGTACATTGGAGGACTATTCTCGTGACCTGTGAACAGTAAAATGTCCTGAAAACACCTTGATGGTATCCTTCTGCATAAGGGAAAGAATTCTCCTGAAGAACATTTCCTCTAGAAAACCCTAAAAACCCATGTTTTGGCATTGGCGCGGGTAGCTAGTTCATCCCTCGCGCCAATGGGGAAAATGCACACTAGTGGGCGCACCAGCTGGCACTCTGTCCCTCTGTATTGCCTGCACCAAGCCTATTTGGGAATGTTTTTAAAAAATAAATGGTGGAAGTTTGGTTCTAACAACTTCAGAATGAATCATCAGAAATAAGTTGGGCTATTTGGCTCCGGATCTCCATGTTTAGGAAGTGCTTTTCCACCTCTCATGGAACCTTCCCATGAGATAGGACTCTATCCCATGATTATAGGGATCCCAAATTTCCTTCCTCCCTATATAAAATCCTACCCTCTCCATTTTCTAGCTAGCTGAACATTTGGGAAGAAAATTATAACTGAGCGACTATTGAGTTCAGAGCCAATGAGAACCCCATAAGAGAGAGAGCCTTGTCCAAATTCCCGACAAGATTCATGAGACACGCTCCACTGGAAGCCCTGCCAAAGGAACAACGTGACGCTGGAACTCAGTTTTAATCATTCTTTTACATTTTATTATATGCTCGACTACGTTATTGGTTCCACTATTGTATTGCGTATATGTGCAACGCAATTTAGTTCAATCCTTTCCGACTGATTGATAGTTACATGTTTGAATTATTACGTTGTATGTCGTCATTTCTTCTCTGCATGTGTACAGGTGTCCAGACGTAATGAGCATAAGGGTTGTGATCTGTCAAGCTAGGGATGGGAAGCAGCGCTTCTTCTTCGACAACAACAACGTAGGACTTGAGGTAGGCTATATATCGTAGCTTTGTCTTTTGTAACTAGGAATCGATATCGTAGCATGTTTTGTTTGTTTCTAGACCCACTCTAGGGCTAGTGGGATCGCCTCTGTCCGCAGAGGGGATTTACCTCTCCAACAGTTAGTTCCCTGGCCAGGCCAAAATTAACCAGCCACTCAGGTACAGTCTTAGAGCAGACTTGGAGTCATAAATAATCCTTCGGATATTCAAACCTTACTTTGAGGAATTCATATAAATACCCAAACAAGGGAAAGGAAAGACAGTAACAGTAGGTTATTGCAATTATACAACCATATTTCGATCAACCGACCATTTTTTTCTAGCATATTGTATTCCCCCAGCATGTGTATGCACTTAATCTTAAATCAAAGCGTGAACCAGAAGAATGATATAAAAATAAAATTGTAACAACTCACAACCTGTGATCGGTCTGTGCAACTGTTAAAAGGAATATTAAACTTAGAAGCAATTTTGTTATTGTATCAATATATGCATGGATACAAAATTTTAAAGAAAAAGGGAAGCCCATTCTGTTGCAAACTAGCTAACAACAAACTTGAGTACATTACCTATGTAGGAATCTTCACTCATAGCAAAAAAAATTTAGTAGGAAAACACATGAAGTGAGTTCCATAAACAGGAATAAGAATAGGGAGTTAAAAACCCTTCACCAATACCTGAAGAAAACCCATCGTCGAGCTAGGAAAGGGTATGTTGTAAGAAAACCAACAAAATTACTCAGAGGCAAACCTTAACTTGTTGTCTGCCAAAAGAAAAACATGCTTCAAGTATCTAAAAAACTTTCTTCGTTGGAAACATTGGCAGGAACCTTCGTTTGGTAGCCCGAGAGAATCGTGCCCTACTACAAGACATTGAATTGGTAAGACCAACAAGGAGTATAATAGTTTATATTTCTATGAAACCTGGAGGAGAAAAGGAACATGCAAAATAATCAAACCAAAATAACCCGCACAAGAGGGGAAAACATGCCTGGAAGGGTTTGGAGGCAGAGCCTCCCCAGCAATTTTTTTTTGCAAATGAACTGCTGAGCTCGGGGAACACCGGGTAGTTTTCCTTAACCCCTCGATGTAAGGCAGAACCGTAGGATTGAAACCATACCAAATCGACGGTGGAATCCTCTCCAAGTGTGGGATGAGTAAACTTCGAGAAATTTCATGAGGCCATTCAAACCTCATTACAATTGGTGTCCAATAGATACACCACCAACCACAGGGTAATTTTACATTAACCATATCACATTTCCCATCAAATAAAAGAATACCTCTAACACTAGATAATCTAAATGAGACCAAACTTATATATATATATATATATATATATATATATATATATATATATATATATATATAACTTAAGCCAAATCAAAATATTTGCAATATTAGACTTAGGTGGCATTCACTTTTTCTCTTATAATGATTAAGAGTAAGGTCTGGGAGAGTCCTCTTATACCTATAAACAATAACAATAATCTTCACCCAAATAATATCATGTAATTTGGAAAAACTTTTATAACATGTTTACTTTAGGTAAGAAGTGTATATATATATATATATATATATATATATATATATATATATATATATATATGAGAGAGAGTGATGAGTGTTACTCAAAGTCATAGTACAAATATTATGTTAATAACTTACCTTAATGGTTATTTCTTTTTCTAAGGTTATTTCATATAATAATTGATTATCAATTAAAGAATAAGACAAAATCATTGGAAATATTCCATACTAATAAGAACTGGTTAAAAAAAAACCATTTTGTAATTTTATACCAAATTTAAAAAAAGAAAATTATATTTTTATATTATCAATTATAATGTTTTTTCAAAAAAAATAAAAAATTATGTTTTTATATTATCAACTTTATATACTCTATACCTAAAAATAAATCTCATTTTATATTCTCAAATACAATTTTAACCCGAAATCGTTAAGATATCATAAAAAATAATGGTATTACTACGAGATGAAATACAAAATCTGTTTCTGAATTAGGAGGAGCTTTCAGTTGAAAAATATACATATTCATAATTAATCATGTCAATTTCGAAATTAATGTAATGGTGGAAAAGAAAATCTCACAAACTTATTGTACCTCATATGTAACAAATAAATACAATCCTCACCTACAAAGTCAAAATCCATTTCTTCATTCTAGTGTGCCCTTATTTTGACTTTGAAAATATATGTATTTTCTTTTGTAAATGAAGATCTTTGTTTACCAACAAACAATGTTAACGAGAAATTTTCAAGTGCAATATAAATGTCCTCTAATTTCTCTATATGATATTTTTTTTTGTAGTTTATAATAACTAACTCTCTTATTTGTTTTGTTTGGAAGCATGGAAAAAAAAATCCCTGCTTCTATTTTAGTGTATTAAATTTTATTTTAATTTTAATTAAATTTTTTTAATTTTTAAAATTTAATTAAATTATTTTAATTAATATAATATATTTTAAATTTTTCTTTATTTATAATTATTATTATTAAGCATAATTTTTTTTTCTTGGGAGAAAATTGTAACTTTTTATTAATAACATAAAAAGTGACATAAAAAATGCACAAGTGTATTCATATATTGTCTTAAAGGACCAAGATTATGTGCTTTAAGCACTCATAGTATCTAGGCTACAATAAAGAAATTAGCAAAATATATTGACTTTCTCTTTTTTACCTTTATTCTCCTAAACTTTTTGCCTTACCCCAAGAGATGGAGTAGCAATAACAATTTCCATCTCAACACTTTTTAACATTGTTGGCATTTCTTTATCGAAACCTAAGCTATAAGAAACATGAGAACGCTTTGTTCCACTTGGACCTTGGTTGTTGCAATTTTCCTCTTGTTGGTTTCCATGAACCTAGATCTCCCTGAAGTCATTTGTATTCTCTATTTATTTTTTCTAATCCTTTGGCTTCTCTTCTCCTTCATTTTGGGATTCTTGTTGATCATGTGCCCCTGGAGTCGGTTGTCTCTCGTCCATTTCTTCATCTTCTGCATCAGAAGAATCTGGATCTAGGAATTAGCACCCTTTTTACTTTTGTGACCTTTTCTTTGTCTACTTCTTTGCTTGTGGGCATGGTCTGATAAACCAAAGTTTGGTCTCAGTGGACGTTAACCATCATCATCATCATCATTCTGTAAGTGCTGAGTCTGATGGAAAATTTGGCACGTGAAAGGAGTGTTTTCAAAACCTAACCATTGTGTCCACTTAAAGTCTTGGTGTGTCAGATGAACATGATTTGGCAGACCTTTACTTAATTCCATCTCCACACATAAGCGTTCAAAAGTGAAGATACCTTTTTCCATTCTGTATTGATCTATCTTTAGGAAACTCCTGAAATAATTCCGAATGCCTTCTAAGACTTGGTGATGCCAAAAGGTGAGTGAAAGATTATGTAAATTTACCCACACCGGCATTTTTTTTACCACCATTGTGTTGGCATCAAATATGGGAAACCATGGGGTTACAATGAGACTTGCCCTTCCCCAAAACCATGGTCCTTCATTTATGACATATTCAAAGTCTTTCTGATTATCGAACTGAACCACAAAAAAACCTTTTGCACACAGATAAATATCACAATATTTGGTCCAATTGAGGTAGATCCATTGATGTAGATATTCAAATTTGGGCTAGAAACCATTAAATCGACATACAATAGATTTTTCTTGCAAAACAATGAAAATGTCACTTACTTCTCGTAATGCTATTGTCAGATATGGAGTTTTTTCCATCTTCTCTACAAGGTACAGACCTGGAAATTTTTTATTTGGGATTTGTTTGTCTGGAGCAACGTCATTCCCTCTCAAGGCATCCTTAAGAGAAATTGACCCCTTGCCAAATGACCCAGATGACATGCTCGCTAATGGGGAACCACCTTGCAATCTTAAATTTATGGTAATGGTGGAGTTCCTTTTAATACCATAATTTTTCAGCTGAAAAACATCCTACAACACCTTTCCTGCAAATATCATACTTTTTAAAGGTGCTAGTATACCTGAGGTATTTTGTGTATTCTACTTCATATCTTTCACTAGATTTGTTCACAAACCCTTAGCAATATCGATTTTCCATTAAGGATTTTGAAAAAAACAGGGAACAACTCCTCGAGATCCAAGTCTAAGCATCGTGTTCTCCTCTCTATTTGTCTCTCGTTTAGATCTAAATCAAGACGATAGATATAGGTTTTTTATGAGAGGATAGGGCACTCCACTAGTCAAAGAGACTTGGTCCCCTATTGGATGAAGGAATCATGCATGGAACCACTTGAAAAGAGAAAAAAGGGTGTGTGGTGTTTCCTCGGCAACCCTCGCTGCCCAGTCCACTCGATCCAAAACATGTCGCAAGTGTTCTTTTGACAAAAGGGAAAACCTCTGCGGTATGGAGTTCAAAAGAGTGTTGTTATGGCTCATTGTAATACTTGTCCTCGCACATCTAAATGCTAACAAAAAGTACCTTCCACTAATCTAAAATTCTCAAATTTGTGTCTCGTGCATGATTTTGCTACAATCTGGAATATCGACATACCTCTCCATACAAAGTTGCTCTCAAAATTCGTGGTCCAATTATGATTTTCACTAGGGACAGAACCTCAATAGTAGCAATTTTTTGAGAGTCCAGCCGATACCTGAGATGACCAGGCTCCTTGACTGCATCGATGTCCTATATCTTGTTGGTGCAAGTTGTAGAGGAAACCCTAGTCTTCATCATGCTACTTCACCAAGATATTATTTATCAAACTCATTAAAGATGAGAATATGTATTTTTTTAATAATTTATAGGTTTAAATTCATCAAAAGTAAAATATGTACATTTTTATAAATTTTAATAATCAAATTCTAGCATGAAGGCTCGTCCCTTGTCTTGTGAACAAAAGTCTCAAACACTAACTTACTCTACATCATAGTAACTTTTAAATTTTATTATTATTATTATTAAATGTGAGAATTTTGATATTTTTAATAAGATAAAATTTATTATTTTGGAAATTTTTATTTAAGGTTATTGTAAATTAGAATAATCAAATTCTAGCATAGAGACTGGTCCCTATTTTGTGAATTGTGAATAAGAGTCTCAAACACAAATTTATTATCTCGATTATAGTAACATTTAAATTGAAATATTAGTATTAGTAAATGTGAGAATTTTGATAGTTATAATAAGATAAAAAATAATTATTTTGGAAATTTGTATTTAAGATTATTATAATTAATAGTCACTCCTTGATATGAAGTCACCTGTTTAATTTCCCTCTGAGATTAAGATGATATATTTGGACATGATGATGAAGATGTAGTTCTACCCAACTTATAAAAAAATATTAATAAATATTTTAATTTAATATAATGATTAATAATTATAAGTATTTTAATTGTAAATTTCAAGTATTAAATCTATGCCATTTGAATGTTAAAAAAATACAAATTAAATGTATTTATATATTTCAAAATATAATTTAAGTAACATTAACAATTATATTGCTCCTAATAAAAAAAAATAAAAAATAAAAAATAAAACAAAACTATTAAAAAACCATTCTAATAATAGATTATATTATTATGTTATATTAAATAAAATATGTCAAACATAAACACTAAATTTTATGTTAGAATATTATTTATTATTATAATTTTAAAATTTATTAAATATCAATTTTTTTTTAATTCATCATAAATTATAAAATTATATTTTTTCAGGAAACAGAAATTAAATTATAAAATTATGTTTTTTAATTCTATCGTTTTGATTTAGATCTAAACGAGAGACAAATGGTTGGACACGGTATCCAGAAAAAAATGGTTTCTATACATATTACCAAAAACAAAATGACAATACAATTTCCAGATACATGTCATATTCGTATATTTTTAATAAAAAAAAGGTGAAAACCTTGAAAGTGACTAAAACCTGCTGAGATGAAAAATAGCCTCGCCATCTCCACAAAATGAAAATAATTTTGTTGGTCTTTCAATGAAAAGTAATTCTTCGTTCATTCATTGCATCAACAAGACCTTTCACATTTTCGGCGAAGATACTTCGTGTCAAACACGTGTTTCTGCACTATCCATGAATTGCTGAACCGTGAATCCACAATAAAGTAGTCAATGAAAGTTTGTTGATTTAATATTTTAATATGTTCCTTCAGCATCCAGTAAAGTTGGTTCACGGACGATTTAATTAGCTATAGGCGCGTAGTTTGAAAAAATATTAATCAACTTACTCAATCATGAATAGTCATTGTTTTGACCAAAGTATACTTGTTATCACAAGATTTTTGAAGTTTGTAACTTTTGCCCTTCTCATTGAAACTGACTTATCGAATTTTAATTGAAGAAATTAAGGTATATCTTTTTATAATCAACTTAAGTTTCTATTTTTAATAAATAAAAGGTATAAAGTATCAGAGTAGTCTAATTAATAAAATTATAAAGTGGTATAATTAATAAAAGTATAAAATGTTATAATTAACAAAATTATAAATTTCTAAAATGAGTATTGTTTTAGTATTTTTTATTTAAATTTTGAGTTATATTTAAAATTTATTGTCATTTACAAATAACAACCATGTCAAATTTATGATAAATTTTCCCATGTTTGTATTTTCTTAACGGAATACAAACATGGGAGAGTAATTGGTTTATGAAAGTCATGATTATCACGTTATGGCTATTCATGGTTCGGTAACAAATATCGGCAACAGGATTATGTGATGACTAGTTAGTCCAAGCCTTGAAAATTCAAGTTTAATGTCGGAAGTTTAAATCTCATGGAGTGCCCATGGATCTTAAATTAAATTCTGGGGACTTTCACATGCTCCTTTAGGTTTATAAATAAGTGTTACGGTCAGCAGCGGGTGTGCTGGCTTTTTTTTATTTAGCGGTTAAATTGTCACAAGCATAGGGATAAATAGAAATCAAATAAAAAACTGAACAGGACAAAAATTTACCGGATTTCGACCAATTATGTGTACCTACTGATTGATTAAAACCAAATAAGCAAATTTGTTTGGCTCCCAATACAAATTCTTTAAGCAAACAACAACTCTACAAACCGTCTGTACTTGTCATTCAAGGACGCCGAGTTTGGAAGGTACAATATCTTCGTCAAATTTATCGACGTAACGTGCTCTCAATCCTTGTTATAACACAAAGAAGGAAAGTAGAGCTAATTCAGAAAGGCGGGGAAATTTAAGATGGCCATTTGCATTGTGCTGTTGGTGTCAGCATGCAGAGCCTTTCTTGCATGTCAGAACGCCGGCGTTCCCTGTGAGGGAGGCCACAAGAGACGAAGGCCTCGCTGAGAGACTGGAAGCCTTGGCATAACTCGAAGATGAGGCCGCGCCTGATTGAGTGAAGAACGCCCCATTCAACATCAGGTCTCCGTCTGACCTCCAATTCCAGTGACTCCATATATTCTCCGCTGTGTACTCGCGCTTCGTTACCTGTTCATTCATTCATATTCATTAATTCCATCTACCCACTCTGTTAATGTCAACACTAATGGATTCAGCAGAATTGAAGAAACGACCTTTACCTCCTTGGAGAATGCATTGCTAGGTGCGAGGAACCGATTGCCTTGGCTGTTGATTGTTGGGTTCGCACTTCCACCGATTGCGTACATTTCCCACTGCGTGTAATCGTTGTTCACCACATGAAAGTAGCCGTGTCGGCATCTGCATTTCAGGATCAGTGCATTAAATTTGTTTTACAGATAAACTTCTCAACTCTATTGTTTAGTTGATTGTTAATACTTGAAATATTGTTTAGTTGATTGTTAATACTTGAAATTTCACAAATGGAAAATGTGAATTCAGATCGTTCTGGCATACCTTGGCATTCGTTGCACAAGCCCTTCTCCGAAATGGTTGAAGGCAACTGTTACTTGCATGTTAACGTCTGGTGTATAATCGTCGTTATGGCCCAAAAGCATTACCTGCAACAATTAATATAACAAATAGATGAGGGGGATAAATCGTTATAGGAAAGTTTGAACCATTAGGACTGCAATGCTGGAAGTGGGATTCAAACCTTGTCATGGTGCGTCATAAAGTTGTTTGAAATGGTAATCGCAGTTGACCCCATGATCGCATCGATAAGCCCATCGGTGCAGCTTGACAAGGAGCAATGGTCCACCCAAATATTGCTTGCCCCGAAGATGGAAACTCCATCTCCGTCACTGATCGTTCTCCACCCGTAATGTGTCGGGGAATCCCTCACCATGGCATTTCCCGCAGGCTTGCAGTCATGGATGTGAATCCCATGAATGATAATGTGAGTCACATATTGTACCGTAATGCAAGGACCGTTGGCAATGTGGACATTTGCGCCTCTGCCGTCGATTGTCTTGTAACTGTTCATGATAAGCTCCTCTTTGAGTTGGATGACCATGTCTCTCTGAAAAATGATCCACAGAGGCTCCGTTTGAATAACAGCATGGCGCAGGGTGCCCGGCCGGGGATTGACTGCATCGTAGTCGTTGGGATCAGTTACAACATAGAATCTTCCATTCTTCCCTCCAATGGCATTCCTCCCGAAACCAATGGCGCAATCTGCAAGCCTCTTTCGATTGTTTTCCCAACCTGAATCACAGCGCCAGCAGTCGTCAATGGGGTTCCCCGTTCCACAAGAAAGATAACCTAGTTCCCTTCTCGAACTGTTAATGCTCCTGCAATACATTTCATAAATAAAGCGTTAATGTTGGAATCACAACTGTCATTCGAACAAAACCAGCAGGCATTAGTATCCGCTACAATTGCTAGAGTTAATGCCTGCGCTACAATTGCCAAACACACGGATGCCTGCGCTACAATTGCCAAACACACGGGAGCGTTGAACCCAATGTCCAACAATCTCCCCCTCAATGCAAGAGCCGGGTATGCGAGAGCCGAGTGAGTTTCAAACTCGAGACCTGTCGCTCTGATACCACTTGTTGGAATCACAATTGCCATTGGACCAAAACCCGCAGGCATTAGTCTTTGCTACAATTGCCAAGGTTAAGATCGACGAGAGGTGGTTAGTCCATATGGCCAAACACACAGAGAGCGTTGAACCCAATATCCAACCATTAATAATTATGCCATCTTAATTACACTAATTAAATTCAATACAACTTGAAAAGGGCATCCTTATGTCGATGAATATCCTCGAATCTGATGATCTCTGGATATGTTTAAATTACATATGATTACATTTAGTCTTTACATCAAAATGATCCCTAATCATTAACTCAATAATTACCTTTCTACCATTTCAACTACTCGTTCAGGCTCTTCCGCGTATTTCGTTGAAGGCTGTTGCCCATTTTTCGTCTCAGGTACCACCAACGGCTGTCCAAGAACAGCGCCTGTCAAATTTTTTAAAATTGCAAAGCTCCTGCCCGCTTCGCAACGAATGCAAAAAATCCAAAACTAAACAAACAATGGGCGCAGCACACTTCGATAACCGGGCATTTTCGTTACTGAGGGAGTTCGACCGTTCAACGCTGTAACATTCCACATATCATAGGACGGCTCAGCTGCGATCGTATCTATATCTCTTTTCACTAATACGGGATCTCTGATCTATCTATATTCATAACAAATATTATGCAAGATACGATTCTGTACGGTTACGAAAAGGGAAGAAGAGTTGCAGAAGATCATAGATGAAATGCTGCCAGGTTAATTCCCACAAAACTATAACTGCAGCGAGGAATCTCGCCTATAGTCGACTGCACATTGCAAGACCACGACCAAGTTTGTATAGAATGCATGAACGCTTCGCCCCTTTTTATATAAGAAACAAATTGTTATTAAAAGAAATAAAAAACAGAGGTTGGGATTAATCGTCATACATAGTCCACTTAATTAACAGTGCCACCATGTGGGTGATCGCAATTTACAAAGAAAACGACCAACGATAACTGTTTGATGAATGAGATGCCCTAAATTCACGGCTGTCCAGAACCAGCATCGATGATATGGGAAAACTATGAACTCCAGCACTCTTGCATAGTTATTATAGGAATCGTGATATATCAATGACTTTAAGTTAGGTAGGTAGGTTGCACTTTTAGGTAGATCATAGATTTCTAAAATATTTTAAGATCCAAAGAATGAGCTTCGTCAATTGTTTGATTTCCCTTATATTCATTAGATGCCATAGGAATTCACAATCAACTTAATTCCAAGAATATTCTAAGATCTAATAGAAATGAGTGTCTATATCTATTAAATTCCAGAATATTTCCAAGAATTTACAATCAATTAAAACTCAAAAACAAGGTATATATGTACATATATTTAGTTTATTATCTATGAAGTGTATAATCAATTGGTGGTTTGTGCAACGTCATTTTCATTAGGCTTCCTTATGGAAGAGGTTGATGATGGAACCATTGTGAAATATAAAAACTATCTCATCAAATATCAGATTAAAATTTTCACACTTTACAATTTTGATCATAACATTTCCAACTTAATTCCACACTCTCCTTGACACACCATATATTACTGATCCGCCTCACATGCCAGTCCAAAATAAACGGATCTTTGTCTTTAGATTCATGTAACTTCTTTCTGAAGATATGCGGTTATTCCGGCGCTTTAAGGTATTAATTTCCTACGATTCTTGACCCCTGAGCCGCCGTTCACATGAATTTTGTTGACATGCACTTCACGCATTTGTCTTATATCTTTTATCAGATTAGGTAAGGGAAATTGGAATCGGTTCAACTGTGGAACCGCCTTCACATCTTGAAAAGTCTCCGCCCGACCCGTTAACGGAGGCACATTTTATTCATCATATGACTCGGAATTCGAAAATATCTTCATCTGAGTGGATTATTAGGCAGATTTGACTCTCTGGTTGCTCTACTATTAGGGTAACTCTAGTACGTGGGATGATGCGATCCAGAGAGAACTAAGGTTGCCTGTCTCTTCTAGTATTCATGCTTTGTTGGCGATGAGGCAACCAAAATTTTCTCAGATCGTGTTATTAAATAATTACAATATATGAGTATAATTGTATTAATAATAAATATTAATTTTTTATGTCATGTGGCACTACTACATAAAGGGGGGTTTTAAGACAATTTTTGGGTGCATTGTCTTAATTTGAAACAAAAGAAAACTTGTGTATTGTCTTAAATATTGTCCTTAAGTGGGTGTCTCAAATTAAATCCTCTTAAAATTAAATTGTCTTAAAATATTGTCTTTATAAAGACAATATATAACACAAGCATTTTTGTCTCTCCAGAGACAATTTCATTTTTGTCTCTCTAGAGACAATAGTTGCACTACAACACAAATGGGAGTTTTAAGACAATTTTTTGGTAAATTGTCTTAACTTGAGACAATTTCATTTTTGTCTCTCCAAAGACAATAGTTGGAATTAAAGACATATTGTCTTTATGAAGACAATGTCTTTAATCCTATCTATTGTCTTTCTAGAGACAATATAAAACAATGACTCCAGAAAAATATCTCACCATTAAAATAAATCAATATAAAAATATTTAATTAAAAAAATAAACAATATCATTGAATAATTCATGTTAGGGTGCAGTGGAATCGAACCACCAACCTCCTGCATGGCAGGTGCTCTTCCAATGAGCTAGCACCCTTTAAAGACTTATGTGAGGAGTTATGACAGTCCTTGAAATTGTATAATAAGCATTGATTTTTAAAAAATCTTCAACACATAGTTAGAGCAAAACAAAAACAAAGCATTCTCATAAGTGAAAAACAATGACAGCAAGCCCAAATAATCTCAATACAAAACCACAAGTATAGACACAGAAGGCAACGAAGCCAACCAAATTCCAATGAATTATAATAAAGGTGATTGGATTTATATGACAAACCCAAGTCAAATGTTCCAAGACAAGCTTGTGATCATATGATTCTTCTAGAAATCGTGTTTTCTCTACAACAGTTGCCAGTTGATCATGTGTCATACCAGTTGACTCCTTTCCTCTTTTCCGCATAACTGAACAAGGTGGTTATCTAACAATTGTAGAGTAATGTGAATCCTTATGAATGTCACGAACTCACAATAAAAATCAACTTTTCATAAAATGAAAACAAGTCTAGATTCATAACTTCATAACTTTCTCTATTTCCATGAGTATTTGATTGTAATACTACAAGTAGAATCAAAATGTTATAAGTTCTGCACACCAACCAGAGAAATGCTCTCTCTGGGTGCTGCAAGTTTCATCTGTCAACAGGATGCTAGAAGTAATGATGAACATATCCCAGACTTGATGTAAACAGAGATTGTAGATATGTTTAGTTGTTCTGTAGACAAATGACAAAAGCAGGTATGATAAAGCAAAGGGAAATGATAATAAAATGTTTAGTTTTCTTCCATTATCTATACCTTAAACTGCCAAGGAAGTCAATTACAACATTATACCCTGAGTGACACAAAAGATCAAACAAATTGATCGATGCTTATAACCAACATTGTGAGATTATACTAGCTAGACACACTTTTAAACTAGAAGTTGCCCCAAAAGGTGCAAAGAGAGGCCGATAGGATTGTTAAATTGCAATTGTTGAATTGAAAAAGTTGTATTTTGATTTGAAATAATAATTGTTATTTTACATTTAGATTGAACTAATTGCATGTGAAATTGAGAGTAGAGAGCTTCACGAGGATGTTATTCTTCAAAGGCTGGACTATCCGAGACTTTGGTCTGGGAACGATGAAATAATGGGGCAAGCAGAAAAATATGCTTCAGAGGCAGTGGAAGAAGGCCAGGCTAGGGAGGCAAGGGGCACTCCAGCAACTCTATGATGTGGATTCAAACCCCAAGAACTGAATCCCAGATCCATTGTGCTCTGGTGCACATGTTTTCCTCTGTTTTTTAATAAATACTTTAATCATAGCCCCTATAGCCTGTTGATTAAATTAAGATTCCAAGATCAGACTTTCGTTAATGAATATCCCAAGACTTTTAAATAGAGCAGTAGGCCTGCTGACGGACTGGTAAACAAGAGACATGTTCATTTTTTTTAGAATTGGGAGGCAGCCTCTCTTACAAACAACCTGACACCCAATTAGTTTGTACTTTTAATGTGTATATGAATATATAATTAGCTAAATTTTAATAAAAACATGTCAGTACTAAAGAAATATTAAGTATCAAAAGATAATTCTGAAATACTATGTTCAATCATTATCAGGGAATTAAATTCTGCTGAGAATGCCAGCAGATAAGAGAATGAACAGACTCCCAATCCCCCAAGATCTGAATGGCAAAAACAATTTGCTCTGTTATCTGTGTTTTACCATCATCTCCTAGGCCTTCCTCAATTTTCCATATGAAAAACCTTCCATCAGAACTTGCACTGAAAAGCAATGACAAAGGAATCAAAGAACTCACACAAATCTACAATTCAACTAGCAAGTAATAAAATTGTTAGAGCTAATACCTTGCCAGGAGATGCACATCATTAGAAAAAAAGGGCATATCAGTTACCCTCTGCCACAAGAGAATTCCAAAACAAATACAGTTTAGCATATTTTCAAGGGACACGCAGGCTCTTTTATGTGAAGACTTTCATTCAAACTTAATAAGAAGAAAATCTGAACAGGGAGAATTGAAGAGAGAGAGATACAATTGTCTATAATAATATCAAGAAGATTAAACTTATATAAAAATACCTCGTTCATATTAATATGTTCTTCGATGTCCACATTTAAAAACAGTGATAGGTAAAGTCTAGGAGATATTGACATTTAAATATAGTGAAAATTAGACAGATACCAAAAGATAAGCACTGCCTTAAATATGTATTATGAATTAATCATCTCATTTTGATCTTGAAGTACCGATAGATGATAAAAAGCAGAAAACTGGGTCAATGGACGCATCACAGATTCAATGTCAAATGGGCAATGCAAATGATACCTTATTATAGGGAAAATAAATAGAAATAGATATGATTTAAAGTGATGTAAGCAGAGATCCAAAAGGAACATCTTCAGTGGTTGTTGTCTGAACAGTTATCAGCATAAATTGCATGGAGTAAAAGGGAAAAAAAACATGTCGGTTACAAAGTCTAGGTCGTCATGCAAGTCACAAATTCTGGCTCAAAATCATTTCCCACTGCACTCCAACAACGGGTTGAAATTCAATCTATGCTAAATTATAGTAACTGGTCTGTCCCATGATTCCTCATGCATTCCTGCAACATTTCATCCCTCCCAAAAAGCTTTATTTATGTTCCTAAACGTTTCATGAGATTCAGTAAACATACTAAATGTGGTCACATGAAAAATGTTATAATATTCTCGCATTCTTAATCAATCGAATTACATGTATAGAGATGGATTATTAAAAATGGATATCAAATGCTAATTGCAAATCATTTGTTGTGATCCAAAAACCCACAAAGTCAACTCGCTTGTAAATATGAAATACTTCTCAGCACCAAATAAGAGTATCCCAAATAAAAGCCAAGCATTTATTACCTAGTGAAGCTTCAAGTTCTGATAAATGGGTTAGAGTAACTTACAGCCATGACCTGCTGCAGTCTCATATTCTTCTCATTAAGAAAATTAACATAAGTTTTTTTTCATTCCTTTTACTTGGCATATTTGTTACTGTTCATTATTGTAAATATAATAAAGCAGTTTTTTCTCTTTTAGTTGGTATAACAAAAATTAGAAAGTTTAAAACAAAAAAGTAACAAACATTATCTATGAAGATATTGAATTCTGGACTAATTTCAATAAATTTTGAAGTCTTCAATTAAGTTGCAATAAGAATTTAGAAGCATACCTGCAAGTGTCCTCGAAGCAGCGCTCTGAGTGCAGTATTTATATTAAGAATACGAATATTCTGTTAGGCTAGAAGGGAGACAAAAAAAAGTGTCACATTTCCCTGTAAATACAAAATATTCTCTCTTTAGAATCTATCTGATATCCAGGTCCTTGCAGCTAAAGGAGGGGGGGGCAGGGAATGAAGTCTACTCCCTACCAAATATCACCAAAATTATGTATAAAAATAATATCTTCTAGCTTTAGCATGGACCATGGAACACCTCATAGAAATCATGTTGCTTAATGAAGCCCAAACAGTCAAGTACAATGCCATAAACAATTTCCTATGATGCAAAAGAGAAAAATGAATGGCAAAATGAGGAGAAATGGGGATATTTATACAATTTTGAAGTTTTTTGGGCACATTTTAGGCCAACATGCCTACTTATCAAGTAAGAATATAACAAATGATTAAGATTTAGAAAAACATCATTATGAATGTAATCATTGCACCCACTTTCATAACTGATAACCCTTCCCAATAACCCACAAATGTAAATATACTAAATTCCATCACTGCAAGTACTCACCTTTTGTCATTAGCCACAATTCTCATTAGCTCATTCATGTCATTGGAAACAAGGCATTGAACACCTTCTGAGTGAAGAATCTCCTCTTTCAAGAACCTGATATTTTCTTCGGAAAGAGATTGCGTTAGATTTTCTCCCTTCACAATAGTATTAGCAACTTCAAATGACAATATTGCTATTTTAATGCCCTTAGGAGTAACACCAGATGCAAAGCCACTGCTAAGATTTAAGTTGGTCATGCTACTCCCGAGAGTATCCAAAGCCTCCACTGCCTTCCCAAGACCAGCTGTACCAGCCCTCCCTAGGAGGGTTCCAACTTCTGAAAACTGTCAAAGTATTCAAATGTATCAGTCTCATAAATTGAAATAATTCAAGAGACATGTTAGAAAACAAAAAAATTATATAAAAATGGATATGGGAAACTGGATATATAACAGTTATTTAGACTAAATAGGCCCAAATGTCAGTATTAACTTTTAAGTACTCACCCAACCAACGGAAGTTGCTTATAAGTCTTTTTATTATTAATCTAATCCGAATTGGTAAGTATCTCAACAAACATAATTAGTCAATAACCTTCCAAATGAAGTAAGGACATTATTGAAAGCCCAATGATAGTACGTAGATTAAGATAATAATCCCAGTGGATAAGCTCAAGTGGTGCTGCAGGCTTAATACAGGAGGGCTCAGGGTCGTTTACCCAGGCTGGCTACCTCTTTTTCCATGGGCCTCACTTGAAGAACCCTGCCAGTTCAGGCGCCATAATCAGTGCCAACGATTAATCTGCCCACAATCCAAAATTTCCAGGGAAGTGGGGAGATTCCTTGTGATTTTCCTCATAAAAAAATGTAGATCGAGACAATTATTCACAGTTAAAAGTAGGTCCAACAACAGTCATCCTGAGCTTACTGTCCTTGAAGATAGGTGAAGTATTTACCCGAACCATTGCACACCTGAACAAAATCACGCAGTATACCAAAATCTCTCATAATCATATTGTTAACTGTGAAAGCCTACATGCTAAAACCGTATCATTTTTTAGAATGTGCTTCTTTCTCAACCTTGTGTAAAATCTCCACATAATCAATATCATCTAACATAGCTGTGATCTGAACTACTAATTCAACCTGCAAGGTTGATAGTTCCCCCAATGTAAATTACAAGATTCTCCTTGTTGAAAATTTCCCTACACCACCTTCTTCAGGGGAAAGAAGATCCTATAAATTGAATGGTAGTCAAAGCTCTCTGCCATGTATTTTAACCATATATTTTCCCTGAAAACCGCCCTTCTACATGAAAGCAGGACCAAAAAAAACACTGAATCTGTAATCCATTCCCAAGTTCCAAGTTTTGCTTTCACTGCTCATTGTAATTTCTGTTCATTTAATAATTTAATGACTGAGTACTCTGAGTTATTTGTGACTAGTGAATAAAAATTATGGGCATTTCTATTTCTGAGTTTGATACAGAGATCTACAGGCTACAGCTGAGCATTTTCTTCAATTTGTAATAGAAGAGCTGAGCTTTATTTAACTATTTGATTTGTACAAGTATTGAGGGTTTATTTCTACAAAGAGGGCTTCATTACCTCTGTATGTTTGCAGGTATGATGTCAAAAGTTGGCAGCCCTACAAGCCAGGACAGCCGCAACTCTGAGGATGGAGACAGGGAAAAATGTGCTATGAGAGAGCAAGATAGGTTCATGCCCATTGCTAATGTCATTAGGATACTGTCCAGTGGAGATCGATTTACCCTCAAAAGTGCATATCCAAGTCGCATTTCAATCCAGCATTGCTTACTGAAGTCGTGGCCAATGCTAAACATATGTGCATCTAAAGCTTCTCTTTCTGGAGTTATTCTTATTTTAGGATTGATATATCAATGCCTATACTGCTGAAACAAGTTCCAAGTTTCACTTTCACTGCTCATTGTAATTTCTGTTCATTTAATAATTTAATGACTAAGTACTCTGAGTTATTTGTGACCGGTGAATAAAAATTATGGGCATTTCTATTTCTAAGTTTGATACAGAGATCTACAGGCTACAACTGAGCATTTTCTTCAATTTCTAATAAAGGAGCTGAGCTTTATTTAACTATTTGATTTGTACAAGTAATAAGGGTTTATTTCTACAAATAGGGCTTCGTTGCCTCTGTATGTTTGCAGGTGTGATGTCAAAAGTTGGGAGCCCTACAAGCCAGGACAGCTGCAACTCTGAGCATGGAGACAGGGAAAACTATGCTGTGAGAGAGCAAGATAGGTTGATTCTCATTGGTAATGTCACTGGGATAATGACGAAAGTTCTGCTCACCCATGCAAAGATTTCCGATGAGCAAAGGAGACCATTCAAGAATGTGTGTCTGAGTACATAAGCTTCATCACCGGTGAACAAAAAAACATTAAAGAATGTGAAAGAAACCCTAGATAGCTGTAAGTAATCAAGTAAGTAGCAATGCAATAGCAATGACCAAATGGGCTTACCCAGAACCTGCACGCAACTGCACGAGTAGAGTAACCTGCACGCAATTGCACGAGTAGAGTCGAAGGCGGTTTTGGAGGAGAAATGTTTTTTGGGCAAAGTGAAAGATTGTGGTGTCTGTTGGGAATGTGGAGAAGTCGAAGAGCATGGTAGAGTTATTCACCAGCATTTTCGGCCGCAAGCCTTGGGCATTTCCATGCGGGCACATCATGCGGAGATTCATGAACAATTTCTGTAACAGGCGGTGTAGGTTTGAGGTTGTGCGCCAATGAAGATTCTAGTGACTTGAGGACGAAGAGTGGAGGTGGCCGCAAGCCTTGGGAAATTTTTGCTACAGTCGGTCGGACAAAGAGAGGAGGCGGCTGCAAGCCTTGGGCAATTTCTGCAACGGCCGGTCGAGGTTTGGAGGCGGCCGGATAAGAATAAGGGTTTTTACCTAACAGATCAGAAAAGATCGGAAACCAGAAAGACTTGAGGTTGCGTGCCAACGAAGATTCCGGTGACTTGAGGACGAAGAGTGGAGGCGGCTGCAAGCCTTGGGAAATTTCTGCAATGACCGGTCAAGGTTTGGAGGCGGCCAGATAAGAATAAGGGTTTTTGCCTAACAGATTGGAAAAGATCGGAAACTAGAAAGACGTCAGTCGGAGAACAAGTGTCAATAGCAGAATGAATATGTTGATGATCCAAAACTACATCTCTTTCATAAGAGAAGGCTTATCGGCCTAAATATGTTGTTTGAATAAAAAAATGTTGTTCAAACTTCAAATAAAAAACTAGCAGATGATTTCTTCACAAAGATTAATTGTTCATCTGTGGGAGTCACAATCTGGAGGTGGATAGAGCCTCATGAATCAAATATTTTCTTAATATTTTTCTGGTGGGGGACTTGGGAATTGAATTGACAAATGCTACTCAACATATCCTTTTGTATGGAGAAACCTGCACACAAAAGATAGTTTTGCTTGGAAATTAGCAGATCTCCAACAAAAGAAACCAAAGTTTTAGGTTGAGAGCAGGCAAGTTCACAAACTAAATATCTCAGTGTTTCATTTACCTGATTTGCAACAAATTTTTTTACATCTTCTTCGGAGAGATTGATGTCAGACTTCCTCACAATAAATGCCATTGGTATTTCACCTGCTTCATCATCAGGATACCTACCATACAAACCCAAAAGACAGAGAGTTGCATGCTTCAATAAGTAACATGTATGCAATTATCTTTGAATCAATGCATAAAGGAATAGGGGCATCAACTAATGTTGCAGAGAAACTGTGTTATAAGCTAGATAAAACTTCAAAAATATTTATTAGCTCAATAAGTGGTAAATCCAGCTAATCAAACCAGTTAGTGGTAAATCCAGCTATATGTAGAAATTTGAAGATTTATCAAAACAAGAAATAGAAAATGCTACTCACGGAATAACACCAGCATCACTAATCTCTAGGTTTGAGAGGAGCAACTCCTCTAACTCTGCCGGTGCAACCTAAAAAATAATCCGTAGAAGATTATTATTGTGGGTTTCGAATTGAAATTTAAATGGTCCTTGAAATGTTTTGTACCTGAAATGCTTTGTACTCGATCAACTCCTAGAAAACTTCCTAGAAGATTAATATTGTGGTTTCGAATTGAACTTTAAATGATCCTCGAAAGATTAATATTGTGGGTTTCGAATTGAACTTTAAATGATCCTCTAAATGTTTAGTATCTGAAATGCTTTGTACTTGATCAACTCCTTTATTCTGTCCACAATGAAAAGGAAGCCCTCCTCATCAATGTAACATAGATCCCTAGTTTTCAGCCATCCTTCTGAGTCTAAAGTTGATGCAGTTGCTTCATCATTACGAAAATAACCTGCATGAAACAGCAAAATACTTAATATATTTTCTAGTCAAAAGCTGAGAAAATCAATATATGGATGAGAGTGCTATGGCATCATACTGAGACCCTGTGATTCGGGAGGAAGGGATGAGATTCATTTGGCAGGGAATACTATTTTTGTTCATAAGATGGTTCTGGGTACAGATCATACACCCTTAAAATTTCACAAGAACACCTAATGGAATTGTTGTAGATTGTTTGATGTGATTTTGATCTTGGGGTACCGCACTATGTTACCAGAAACGGGAAGCGAGAAACGAAATGAGAAATGAAAACGATATGAGAAACGTAGTTTGTAGGTTTCACCTATAAGAAACGAGGAGAGAGAAAAAACAAGATTAAAAATTAACAATATAAAACACAACATTAATCATAAAAATTCAATGTTTCCATATATTTTGGATTAGGGCAGAATTTATTAAGTATCATTCTTGCTCTTGCAAATCCATGAGGAGGCTTGAGCATTACATCATGAAGGACTAGGAACTTTTTTGTCTATGAGTTGTTTTCCTTTAATTCTCGAAACTACCCAGAAATGAATCTCATTCTGACTTGAATACAATAGAGAACATCCAAGGTCATAATTTTTTTCCAAAATCTCTATAATGAAATGGAACTGTGCCAAATATAGCAATGTTGTGCATTTTTCAATGACATAATGTGTAAGGGGAGCTACTGTTACCTATGAATTTTTCAGAACTTCATAATCAAACATAAATAAATAAATAACATGGAGTTTACAGTCCACCTTAAAAGTGAGAGCGAAGCATCTTTACAAAAGAACGTTAAAATTTAAATTATAACAACTTCATAAAAATTTCTCCATTTTCAATCCACAGCCATTTTGTTAAAATGTTATGCTATTTATTTTATTTATTTATGCTTTATCAAGAAAAATCCCTAAGCACTCCTTATCTTGTTCTTTTATTTGTCATATTTTTTAATGCCTTTGACTCATTTTGGTCATCAAACGTGATCCATAAACAAGGGACTATATAGCCAAAAATCTTTACCTGCATGAATACTTTGTGAAATGCCCTTTCTATTATGTTCCCAGTATTGGAAAAAGATATCAGTATTCATAATGGCTATAAGGCTTATGTTCTTATTGCAATTCTGAGTTCAAATACTCTGCAACACTACTCAGGATTGGTAAGATGGGTTGATCTCTGGTGTAACCTAGACACAAGTAACCACCAGCTGAAAAATACAATAATAATCACAGATCTGCAATTATCCTATCACTGAGAACTATCTTCTATGTAACCCCTTTGCACATTATATAAAACTAAATTAAATCTCTCAAGTTGCTCGAAGCTGAGACACCATCATGGTTTTAAGTGTGTGTATTCAATTCTGGTTCTAGTGGCTTGATCGATGATTGGTTCATAGGTCATGATGGTTTCTTGATTGAAACAACTCCAACATCATCCCAAGAATGGTATGCACCAACAAAAGACTCCTATATCTAAGCTTGGACAGGACTAACGTAAACATCATCATGGCTGAAATCATCACAAGTCAATCCCACACTAACCCCTACAACATCATTATCACTCCCCTCGAGCACTTAAAAGGCTCTAGAAACCTGCTCAAAATGCCCTGTTATCCTCCAAGAAAGATCTACATGAGAAATAAAATAATATTTTAGCCGTAGAATTTTTTTTTAGCCCAAATCCAGTGCTTGGAGCTCTCCCTTTGTTGGCTGGAAACTTCTAAAATATAAATCAACATGAAATGTTTACTACCCCATCTAATTTCCAGCATTAAATATGTGATTTCAGACTGGGAGTATGCAAAAGATGAGAAACATTTGAGGAAATAGATGGCTGGAAAATTTAAAATTCAAAAATGGTCAAATTCCAACCAAAAAAATAAAATAAAAAATATATTTCAAGTGAATTCAAGATAAGATCAACACTTACCCCCTTGCAAATCACTCCAAAAGAAACACTCAAATGTTGATAAGAAGGGCATAACAACAGGTCTAAATCAAATACGGATCAACACCCATCACATGCAAAAGTTAGAACAAGGCCACAAAGGTGGTGCCTCCACATAAAATTCCTCAAAATTAAAGTAATAACAGCAGGAGAACCCTCTTCTAGGGCTGACGTATCTCTCATCAAATCTTGAAGAGGGCACTAAGAATAGATCATATACATGTTTGTCCTCCAAGCAAAGTTTGAACTGATCTCTAGGTAGGTGTTTGATTTAGCATGTTTGAAAATGTAGCCAGAACTTAGTTTACCACATAACATATTTCATCACACACAAGAAAACACTCTAATTTGACTCTACAAGGTAGCAAACAGAAGACAATAACTCTCCTTAGAATATATGCCCACTATGCCCTCATGAAAGCACCCTCCTCCAGAAAGATGCAAAGGTGGGATCTGCCTGAAAATGGCTGAATTGTCCTGCTGATTCTGAATGCAAGTGACAAGGGAACAACCATTACAAAAATTTTGGCAAATTGAAAGTGAGGTACATCTGCATTTTAAAGCAAAGTTTTTTGTTTATTCTTCAATGTTCCAAATTAAATTCTCTTCCTGTACCAGCAAGCACACAATTAGTGGGGAGGTAGCCAGGTTTTCTAAATGAAAATAATCATATCTGAGAGTTAAGATTAATATCCTTGTAGGCACAAATGCGTTTGAGGGAGTTGATTGTTAATGTTCCCATTTCATAGTTTCCCAAGTCTTTGTGGCAGTTGCAACACCTAGAAAAGATTGAACCGAGAGATCAAAGAAACATTATATTTCTGCCAAACTCATTTGGAAATATTACAAACCTCCAATATCTTGACTTTTCTGGGAGCTGCAGTTTTCAAAAGCTGCCACATTCATTTGGGAATTTAATTAGACTTGAGCATCTCTGTCTAGGAGATTTCTCCAAGTTGCAAAAGCTGCCACATTCATTTGGAGTTTTAATTAGCCTTAAGCATATGTCTGGCAGATTGCTCCAAATTGCAAGAGCTGCCACATTCACTTGGGAATTTTATTCGACTTGAGCATCTCTCAAGGAATGCCTGGAAATATCACCACACTTGTATCATTAGACCTTTCATTTTGTCTGAAAATGAAGGTATTTCCTCCCCAAGTAGCAAGCCAACGATCCTTAGAAGACCTAAATTTGCTAGGCACAAGCTTAGAAGAGCTACCAAGAGATCATATCGGAGAGCTAGGCCGTTTGAAAACATTAAAATTGGAAGCCCTTTTTTGAAAGAGCTACTGCCTCAGGTTCAAATGACTCGAAAGTCTCTACAAGGAAATCAAAATCACAAACATCTCTCACAAAGAGGTCAAGCTGTTTTCTAGAGACATACTTCCATCTCTTCTGAATTGAGACAATGGAAGTTAGAGAGTCGATCCCACGCTACTGGTCAAACAACAATGGAAGTTAGAGAGTCGAACCCAAGCTACTGGTCAAACAACCTGCAGTCAAGGCTATCAACAACGGAAACCTAGTATCCTCTGTTTGAAAGAGGCAAAGTTGTCACCCATCCATAGTAACCATCCCCTCCTACAATCATTACTTTATTCCCTTTACCGCAGGGGATGTTTTTTTCACTTATTTCTCCTTCACGGCAACAACCCTCGGAGAAAATATGGAAAAATTTCTTTTATTTAAACAAATATAAAGAGCATTCACTCTGGAAAGTTGAAGCGTTTAAAAAACTTCCATGCAGTAAAAATTAACAATCTCAGGAATAGCAAGAAGAATAAGAGGAAAGCAGAGACTGACGTACTTGATTTTCAGGCTATGTCTGATTCTGAAATTATACAGTCAGATAAAAATACTTCTTCAAAAAGATTGAATCGAAGGCCTACCTACAGCGGTATGTTAAAGGCTTCTCCATGATCTCGACATTGCTTTAGTGATGTTAAAAATTCTACTAAGAAAACGTGTCCTATAACTGTAAATTTCTTCTCTGCAGGGTTTAATGTTCAAAAAATAAAAGCACCTTAACTATGCTTAAGTTGTTCTGTTTGTATATTACCATTTTTTTTAACCATATAGTCTTCTGGAGAAGATAAGCAGTTCAGTTGGAAAATATTAAGTATTCATTTAACTCCCACAGTCTAGAAATAGGAAAGCATGAAAACTCCATTGTAAGCCATGTAACTACATTTTTATAACCTATTCCTGTACAAAATAACAAAATCCAGCTAAGAATATTACCGGTGAAGAAAACCCGAAGAAGATTTTGCCTTATTGAAGGAAAATGAGGTCTGCCCACAATCACCTACGAGCAGGAATCCATGTTAACATTAAAGGAATAGGTTTTCTCACCATATTGAAGGAAAATGAGGTCCGCCCAGTGCCCACAATCACCTATGACTAGGAATTTATGTTAACAGAGGAATATGATTTTTCTCAGGGGCTGAAACTATGATGCAAGATGAGGGAGTCGCAGGAAAGGGTTTTGCAAGATGAGAAAATTTTCATTTTAGCGCAAAGCAAGAGGAAAGAAACTTTCATTACCAGTGCAACGCAGAAGCAAAGAAAATTTTGGGACGGAAAATTAAAAATAATAAATAAATTTAATTAATAAAATTTAATGTGTAAGTTAACTATGTATGATTTGTAAATAAAAATTTGGTCAACATAAAACAAAAAATTGAATGACATATAAATAGAATATTTTCACTTTACAACCATTATTCATTAACAAAAATTGGGCATTTTAGCATTGTAACCATCCACAATGCATGAACTAAAGGAATCCTTATGTGAAAAGTTTTAATTGTTATCATAATTTAGTCATGAAGAGTTGGCAATGGAAGAATTTTTTTTTGTGGATTCTAGCTCCATGGTAAAAGAGTTGGAGACAACTTCACAATAAATATGGATCTTCATAAATCTTAATAGAAAGGTATTTGGATTATCTAGTGGTCTAGAGCTAGATTCACTTTTTCACAAGATATGGGGTTGGTACTTTTAAAAATATCACAAGACCCAATTAAGCACTTCCCATTGTTATAAGATGGAGTAACTTTGGCACAGGAAACTCATTTATTCATGTCAATAGTCCTTGCCTTTAATGAGCTTGGATGTTTATAGGTAGGATGGTAAAAAACTAAACCTACTACTACTCAAAGAGAATAAGGTTCATTTCAAAAAGAAAATTTCACATGAAGAAAGGTCCATCCTCACTTATAACCCACATCTACAACCCAAATCCATTACATAATGAATGAAGCTACCACTTATATAAAGGAAGAGACAACATGTATGATACCCTAAAGCACAAAGAAATCAAAGACAAGGCTTTAAAGGAGCCCTCTCATCTCAAAAAAGGAAGTAATGAAGATCGTCTCCTGGAACTGTAGAGGGATGGGTAGCAACCTAAAAGAAGAAGAAATGAAAAGTCTAGTAAGGTCGGAAAGGCCCGACATTCTTCTGATCCAAGAGAACAAAATGGAGGAAATGGACTTTCTCCATAAAAGCAAACAATTTTGGGGAAAAGGGGGAGGTGTCGCAGTCTCCTCTAGAGGCGCCTCAGGAGAGCTAGGAATGTTATGGGACAAGATATGCTTTGAGAAAATCCAGGTTAAACTTAACTCAAATTGGATTTTTGCTTAGCTTTTTCATCTTCACACCAAAGAAACCATGAATCTCTTCAACATTTATGCTCTGGTCTTCTTGAGAGATAAAAAATTCTCCTGGGAATCCATTAGGAAGTTAGCAAATGAGATTCAGATGGATAATGTCATTCTTGTTAGAGACATGAACATCACTTTAAGTCAAGATGATAAGTGAGGGGGAAGAATTGTAAGGGATCTAGACAGGGAATGGGTGGAAGATCTCATTCAGGATTGGGATCTGTTGGATGTCAAGCCACCCAAGGGAAAATATACTTGGACCAATAGAAGATCGGGTCCAGGCTACATTGCTAGAAGGTTAGATCGTTTTCTCATCCAGAGCTCCTTCTTGCTCTTAGTTCTTGATGTCAGTTATGTTATTCTTTCTTCGTCAGTCTCTGATGACAAGCCCATCAGACTTGAGCTGAAGCCGCAAATGAATCTGGGACCTATTCCCTTCCGTTTTAGTGCCCTCTGGGTGCAACATTCCAACTTTTTGGACAAAGTTGAGGAAGTCTGGAAACAAACTGTTAGTGGACCCCCCTTCTTTGTATGGGAAGAAAATATGAGTAGAGTGAAGAGGGCCCTCAAAAGCTGGGCTAAAGCCCTCCCCTCTCCGACTGAGTCAAGGCAGACGACCCAAGTTTGTTTGGAAAGTCACCAAAAACAAATGGAAGAGATGGACATCTCGAAGGACAGATTAATCTTGGAAGAGGAGCTCTAGGCTAATCTCCATAAGGCTTGTTTTTGGGAGGAGGAATATTAGAGGCTTAAATCTCGGAGTCTGTGGCTACAAGTTGGGGATAGGAAAACCTCCTTCTTTCACAAGAACACTCAGGCCATAAGAAGTTTTAACTAGATAGTGGAGATAAACTCAGGAAATCAAACCTTCTCCGACCCCACCAGCATCAAACATGCTTCCCATAAGCACTTCAAATATCTATACACAGAGGACAAGCAAGCAAGTCTTAGCTCCAATCTGCTCGAGTTGGTCCCTCTAAAGGTTAATGCCCAATGAACGTTATGCTGACTGCTCTTGTCACATTCAATGAAATCAAGCAAGCTCTTGATGAAATGGATCCGAACGAGGCTCCTGGGCGAATGATTATGCTTCCAGAGAGTGTTCCATTTGTTGTTTGTGGGGATGTGAGTGGAGTTAGATAAGAGGCCATAGGTTTATTTTATGTTGAAGTGACCAGCCGCATTAGAGCCCCATCTTAGCTTGTCCGGCTCATCGTCCCTTTGAATCTTCCTTTTCCTTAGCTCATCAGCTAGGTTAGTCCAATTGTGAGAGTGATTTTGTTGGACCCATTCCGGGGCCTCCAGTCATTCCCTCCATTTAGTGTTTTCTTTGTTTTTCCATAAATCTTTGACAATCCTTTTGTTGTGGCTGTCCATATGAGTTCGGATTTGTTCGAATTGGTCCTGATTGAGATGAGGGCATTGCTCCCATGCATCATCCCAAAACAGTGTTGTCCCGCCATTTTGAACTTCCTAAAAGAAATGGTTTTGGACCATTCCTCTGTTCTCCCAAGCTTGGTTCTAGACTGCGGAACCTTTGAGGTTGCCAGAGAGCCTAATTAGAGACTTCGGGTAGTGATATGGGGCATATTTTTCCTTCCAGAGTGCTACCCAAGAGGTGTTAGGGTGGTGATCCATCTCCACCAGGTTTTGGCGCCCAAAAATTTTCGCAACAAGTTTGGGTCTCCAAGACCAAGCCCCCCATCTTTTTTAGGTTTTCAGATTTTTCCCCAGGCTACTAGGGCCTATTTTCCCTTGTTATCTTTGTCTTTCCATAAGAAGTCTCTTTGAATGGTTTTGATTTGGTTTGAAATATATTTGGGAACAACAATGATCGAGTATTTTTATTGAGGAATGGCTTGCAAGACTGAGCAGAACAAGACTAATATTCCCGAGAGATTTAAGGACCTGAAATTCCAATTGGAAATATTTTTTGTTTTCAATTTGGTGACCAGAGATTCCCAATTGGCTTTGGCCAAGGGTTTATCAGTCAAGGGAACTCTGAGGTACTTGGAAGGGAAGGAGTTGAGCTGAAAGCCTATAATGCGAGCTATGTTGAGTTGAATGGTCTAGGAGGTATTTAGGAAGAATATTTTTTATTTGGATTTATTGATAGAGGTGCCAAAGGCTTGGGAAAAATCAACAAGAATATTCTGGAAGGAAAGGGCTTCTTTGACCGACGGAGAGGCCATAAGAAGAGCGTCATCCACATATTGTTGGTGGGTTGAAGGGGTGTTAGAGGGGTAGAGATTTAAACCAAAGATGCTTCCATAATAAGGTGTTTGCCTATAATGGATTTAATAAATTACAAGTAAAGCTTATGCTAGTTGGAAGATCCATTTACAATTACAAGCATACATAACTTAACTAGTTGATTGAGAGGCAATGAGTAAACTTCTCAGCCTGATATGTCAAACAAGTATGGATTTATGATGAAGTGATCATCTGCCACGGTTTAGGTTGTTGTTTGTATGGATGAAATACAAACATTTCCTAGAATGATCCTCCTTGAGCACACACTCTACAAGGGCTTAGGGCTTAAAGGATTGAGTAGTTAAGGATTTTAGGTGTTAGGGGTGAGGGATTAATGGGTTATGGGTTAAGCGTTAATGGTTTAGGGGTTTATGGGTTAAGGGGTTATGGGTTTAAGTGTTAGCGGTTTAGTGGTTTAGGGGTTTAGAGGTTTAGGGTTTTAGGGTTTTAGGGGGTTAAATGGGTTAGGGGTTGGAAATTAGGGCTTAAGGGGTTAAGGGTTTATGGGTTAAATAGGTTTAGGGTTTTAGAGGTTTATGGAGTTGGGGGATTTAGCAGTTAAGGATTTTAGGGGTTAGGGGTTAAGGGGTTAGAGGTTTAGGGGGTTAAATGGGTTAGGCGTTTAGAGGTTTAGGGGATTAAGGGATTTAGCAGTTAAGGATTTTAGGGGTTAGGTTTTTTGGGGTTAAATGGGTTAGGGTTTTAGGGGTTTATGGGGTTAAATGGGTTAGGGGTTGGGACTTAGGGTTTAAGGGGTTAGGGGTTAAGGGTTTAGAGGTTTAGGGTTTAGGGGGTTAAATGGGTTAGGGGTTCAGGGGGTTAATTAGGTTAGGGATTATAGTCATTTCTTAGGTGAACAAGGCACAATATAGTTGTAGTAATTGTAACTTGGTCAAGTTGTTATAGTCAAGGCAAGACTTGGTTGGGTTCCCAAGTCCCAAAAAAGTAAGGGTAATTGTGAGGACGTGATAACTAAGGAGTGTTGGTGTGTGCCAAGGGTTGAAAAGGCATGCTAACACATGCTAGAAAGTTTCAATGGATGTTGAGGAGTATTAGGGAGTGCGAGGACATCGCAAGGGAGAACTAGGTCAAAATGCATGGAAATGAATGAATAAGAGTGTGTGCCAAGTAGTGTCAACGAATTCCAAGTGTCTCAAGGATAAAGTGTGTCAGGAGAAGGCCAAAATAAGAATTGTAGGAGTAAGCCTAAGGTTACATAAAGGGTTGAAAAAAGTAGTTTCAGACAAAGGGAAACTTTGGGTTGGGCACAACATTGATTTTCCAATGACTTAGTTGGGTTCTCAAGTCGCAAAAAAAGTAAGGCTATCTATGACGGCATGAAAGCTAAGAAATACCAAGGTATGGCAGGGAATGCCTAGAAGTACTAACACATGATAGGTAGTTCCAAGGCATGATAGGCATTCCAAGATGTGCCAAGTGCCAAGGTGTGCCATGAACATGTGCTAGGGAGTGTGAGGGCCAAGTGTCAGGGAAACACAAGGGAGCACTAGTTTCAAATGCATGGAAATGAAGTATCATCCAGTTCCAGGTGTGCTAAGAAGGGAGTGACACGGTATTCTAGGAAGTGACAAGGAATGTTAGAGCGCTAGGGAAGCATACAAAGATGTTCCAAGTGCCAAGGTGTGCCAATGTGTGCTAAGGAGTGTTAGGGAATGTCAGGAAAACAAAACATAGCACTAGGTCAAAATTCATAAATGAATGAATAAGAGTGTGTGACATGGAGTGTTAGTGAGTTCTAGGTGTCTCGTGGACATAGTAACATGGTATGATAGGCAGTGCTAAGTCATGTTATAGTGTCAGGGCGACATGCATCCAAGATGTGCCAGGTGCCAGGGTGTGCTAACATGTGCTAGGAAGTGTTAGGGACTGTCAGGGAAACACAAGGGAACATTTACGTTGTATCCATTGCAAGACCCCAAGAATTTTTTTCAATGGAGAATTATTTATGTTGTATCCATTGCATTAAAGCAAGAGGTCTATATTCAATTCTTTTTTGTATGTGTTTATAAATTGGAAGAGAGAAATCATAAACAAGAAGGGCCTGAAAGAACTGAACAAAGAAATGGAGGTCGGGATAAAGTTGATGGCATTGGAGTTGGTAGTTTCAGACTGTCACAAGGGAATCCAAGACAACCATGACCTGATTGAAGAAATGCAAAACAATTTGGCAGTCCACATTGAGGAAGATATCAATCCATTTTCAACTAAACCAGATATATAACCATGGCTCTCTCTACTCATAGTATTTCATTGAGATTGTGTTAGGTATCTGTTATTAACCTATGCTTGTGTCTATTTAAATGGATACTATATTGATAGTCCAAAAATGAGGCATTTTGGATTGTCTATAGTTTGTACTAGTTCTGAAAAACAACTAGCAACAATTAATCTCTTTGGCTGCAAAAATTATTCTACTTGTTGTGTTGGGGAGTTTCTCTCAGGAAATTTATGGATAACCCGACATATTTTTTATATACATACTGTGTAGGACCTTTATAAATCTACCTTTCAAATCAGTGTCAACCCAATGCAACAACATTTTCCCCACAAAAAGCACAAGATCAAGCCAACATGTGTGTTGTGTGCATTTAAAGAGATGGATAGGTAGGTTTACCCTTACAAGAACATGGCACCTTAAAATCCGACCACAATTGGTGAGTGCAAGCATTTACGAAATGGCATCATGAGTGGAGCCTTTTCCAAAAGAGATTATTCATTTACATTACAATATATACAACATGTTGTTAGTGTTCCATCCATGTTAGCACACACACCTGATGGTATCAGTCCTTAAACTGGTACAAAAAAAATGGTTTTATATATTCACATACGGGACAGTCACAAGATGTCAACAAAATCACATACTTATCAAAATCCTCAACTAGGAATATGCTAAGTTGCTTCAAAATGTGCTTGTAACTAGGTATGCATCAAAGAAAATCATTGCAATGGTTTAAGGGGATCTAAGAGAGAATTATGTAAGGAGTTCCTTCTAGGTAAAGGACATTGGTATTACTATTGTTAAAGGGGGTGGCCTACAAGGATACATTGGTAGCTATTGATGCAAGAGCATAATTTCAACAATTTATTTCAAAATTTGTATTTGTCCTCTAGAAGGTCTTAGAGATTTATGGAAGAGGAAGTTGGTTTCCTTGTTGCCCTATAATTTTGTAGAATTTCTAATTTCATATTTGGGATAGGAAATTTTAGTAATTTTAGGCATAAGTTAAGATGTTTCTTTATTTTTAAGGCCTCCTAGTCATTAGGAAAGTTGAGGTCTTATGATTAGGATTACTGTGGTATCCTATTTATTTTTCAAACTCCAATACGTCTGGCAAATATGTGGAGGACATTTGGGGGAAGTGTGATTGTCCATAAAATGTAGATCGGATTTGGGGAACTTGTAGCTCTTTTCCTTGGACCCCACTAGTTCTGTACTGTATTTGGAGCGAAGTAGCAGAAAGTACATGCCCCAAGAGTTAGTGTTGGCACCAAATGGGGGAGTAGAGTATATAACAGGGAGTAAGGTTGACATGTAGGAGCAAGGGGTTAAGGTAAAGGGTAAAGGGTTAGGGCTTCAGGATTTAGGAGGTTAGGTTGGAGGGAGAGAAGGACAGTTAGAGGTTACTGACATAAGCAGGATTGAGGTTAATGGATGAACCACTAAGGGCTATGTTAGGGACGTAGGGGTTAAGTGCCTAAGGGTTATGTTATTTAGGTGGCCATGTCAGGGGTTAGGGGTTAATGAGTTTAGGGGTTAGGGGTCAAGTTAAGCCAGAGGATATATCAGGTTTATGGGGTTCAAGGATTCTAAGTTAGTGGTTGGGGGTTAAGGGGTTAATGGCTTCAGTTTAATACCTGGTGTTAGACTGTTATAGAGTTATGGGTGTAGGGATTAAGGGATTGTGGCTTTGGGGTTGAAGTATAGGGACTTTAGTGGTTATGGCTTAAGTGCATATGGGTTTTAGATAGGCCCCTAATCTCCTTTGTCACAAATATTGCCATTCCTCTATCAATTTCTCCTACTGTCTTTACCTATAGTCCCCCATCTCATGCCACAAGGTCTCATGTCTTCATTTAATGTTAAGATTATAGATCTTAGTAAACCATGTCTAACCTCTCACTTCTACCCATCCATGCTACCCTTATGTCCCCTGCCTCTGCTCAATACACCAAACACCCCCCCCCTCCCCCAAAAATTCATGAGAATTGAACATTTGGAGGCTTATCATTTAACAAATAACTTTAATAACTACTCACATGAGAAGGTATTTTGAGCTATTAGATGTCATTTCATTGAGTTAATAAGGATAGATGAGAGCTGTATAGCCTAATAACATACCAAGAGATTATTAGTCTATTGGCTATAGAATTTGACTCTTTTTTTGTAACTTAGTTTAAATGGAAAGATGTAGACAACTTCATTCTTCTTCTTTCACCTGTGGCCATGTAAAATAAATGAAAGAAAATAGTCTCAACCCTTGGAGAAGGAAAGTTGAGAAACAATAATTGGCATGAACAAACAAAGAATCCAATGGGTTATTAGAGGCTCTCAAAAAAGCATCCATAAGCTTGTTAGAGTTAGTATGAATTTACTAGAGTTTATGAAGTTCACACCAACCACATCCAAGAAAGGTACTGCCAAACCCCTAGAATAAAAAAAGATGTTCCAAATAAGGTAGTTAATACCAATAATATCATCTATGAATCTATTATACATAGATTTAGCAGGCTTCAGTTAACAGGAAAGAAAAATCCATTTGCTAGCAAAAGGAAGTTCAGACTAAAACTCTTTAGTGAGACAAAGGGTTTGAAACTATAATGTGTTGATCAGTGAACTCATTTCCGATGTTTTCTATGCATGTATTGGTTCACTTGGTTTGACATGATTAATACAGAAGTCTTTTTTTCCACATATCATCTTCTGTTTCTAGATACTGTCGTTAAGAATAAAGTGTCCGGATTAGATAAAGTTCCTATTTTAGTTTGTTGTCTTTTTTTGTCTTTTAGAGTATGAATTCGCATATTGTGCTACAGAATAGCTTTCAAATATTCAAGGAATATGTGAGCTAATATAAGAAATATTGTAATATTTGTACAACATGATGAACTATTGAGTACACTATGGTGTTGACTGATTAGATTGTTTATTTTTGATTAGATGGATGAGTATGTTCCTTAGCCAATAGACAAAACTCATTAAGCATTAAGGTAAGTATGTTATTGACATGTTGGAAGTTCCATTGAGACTTAGAGAAGAAATATTTTAGACTTGTATGTTTTCACCTATCCGGGTGTGATGATTTTGTGGAGGTAAGCACCTTCCACTTTTTTAAATTTTTATAATTATAAATTTGAAATTAAATTTTTTAATAAAATTAAACAGTGTATTCATGCAATAATACTAATGATTTGGGTGACTAACAAATTGTATGTACATGCTTTTAGTCATGAATTGCTAGTATAATTATAAATAGAATAAGTCATGGGATTTATTGTAGCAGGTTTGGAGAAGCGTAGTTTTGGAGTACAGTTTTTAATAATGTGTGATTTTTAGTTCTTTTTCTGTGAAGTGCCTAAATGTATACATTGTTATGCTAGGAATAAATATAATAAAGGAATGAATTAGTATTTTTATGGATTAGGATTAAAGAAATAATAAAAGTAGTGGTTAAGGGGTCATGGATTAGGTATAGGGGATTACATTAGGTTATAACAGCATGGTTAAAAGGGATTATTAGGACAAATGGAATACAGGTGACGCTTAGTGAAGTTAGGTTAGTTATAAGTTAATAAGAAATGTTAAATTTAGTGTTTAGGGTTACATTAGGTTAGGTGGGTGTTTGGGGGGTTTAAGGGTTTAGAGCATTAGGTTTAGGGCAATGGGTTAGGCTTAGGTTAGGGCTTAATGGGCTAGGGGCTGGGAATTAGGTACCAGGTTAGGTTACAAGGACGTTTAGGGTTATGGGGTTAAATGGGAAGCATGAGGGGTTTAGAGGCTTGAGGGGGGTTAGGACTAATAAAGTATGATTAGAAGAAATAGTGTTATGGGGTTAGATGTTTAGGGGGCTAATGGGTTAGGTTTAGAGGCTTAAATAGAATGAGCAAGAGGGGGTTAAATGGTTAGAACAGAGGTTATGGGTTATAGGATTTAGCGCTAAGTATTTTGGGGTTAGGGTTTGGGAGTTAATCGTTGGGTTAGGGTTTATAGGGTTAAATGGATTAAGTTGGGTTTTACACAGAGGTGGATACAGTTCAGAAAGTTTTAAGATTTAGCGGGTTAAATGAGTGAGGGGTTATAGTCATTTCTTGAGTGAACAAGGCCACGATCTAGTTATCTTGTAACTGAGTGAGTTGCTATATGGTAAACTTGGTTAGGTTCCCAAGTTAAAAAGTAGAATTAATTATGAGACATGATGCTAAGTGTGCCAATGCGTGCCAAGGAATGAAAAGGCATAACACATGCAGTATCGATGGATGTTCATGAATTTGTTAGGAGTGCTAGGACATTAGGAGAACTAGTTCAAATGCATGGAAATGAACGAATGAGTGTACCAAGTAGTGTCAATTCCAAGTGTCTCGAGGATAAAGTGTGTTAGGGAAGAATCAGAATAAGACTTGTAGGAAGTAATATATAGTTACATAAAGGTTAGACCATTAGTTTCAAACAAGGCTTTGGTAGGTAAAACATGGATTTTCCAATGACTTGGTTGGGTTCCCAAGTCACAAAAGCAAATCTATGTGACATGGTAGGAATATCAAGGTGTATGAGGAGATTCAGTACTAAAAAATGTTAGGCGGTTAGAGTATATTAGGCATACCAGATGTGGCAGTGCCGAGTGTGGCATGAACCACATGCTAGGGAGTGGCAGGCAAGTGTCAAGGAAACACAAAAGGGGGCACTGAACATTCCTTGAAGTGATATAAGCTAGTTCAGTGGCTAAGAAGGGAGTGACACGATGACTAGGAGAGTTAGCAAAATATTGCAGTACTGAGGAAGCATACAAAGTTGTTCCAGTGTACTGGTGTGCCAATATTGTCTTAAAGTGTTAGGGAGTGCAGGAAAACCTCATGACACACTGGGTCAAATTCATTTTATAAATGAATGAATAAAGTGTGAAAGTGTTAGCGAGTTCCCAGGTGTCGGGAGGGTGACATGGTATGATGAGTATCTTAAGTCTAGTATATGGTCAGGAGACGGCAGCATCAAGATTTTAGATACATATGGGACAATCGCAGAGATGACCAACGAATCACATACTTATGAAATCCTCAATATGTATTATGCATTGCTTCATGCTTTGCTCAGAGGTGAGCATCCAAAACAATGTTCTGATTTAAGAGGTCAGAAATTATATGAGTTCATAGATGGTAAAGGACATTGGTATTACTGATAATTGCAAAGGAGATATTCTGAGAATGCATTAGTATGCAGTGAAAGAGCATATTTCTTTTAGTTATTTCAATTGTATTTGTCCTCATAGTCTTAGAGATTTTTGGAAGGGGAAGTTGTTTTATTGTTGCCCTATAATTTTTGTAAAATTCTAATTTATATATTTGGGATAAAATTTTAGTAATTTTAGGCATAAAATTAAGATCATTTTTATTTTTATTTTTAAGTCTCCTAGTCATTAAAATGGATCTTATAGTTTAATTATTACTTGTGGCATCTATGTATTTTTCAAACTCAAACCCCTTGACAAATGTCTACAAGAGGACATTTGGGGGAATGTATGATTATCCATGATATGAATTCAAGTTTAGGAACTTATTTTCCTTGGACCCTGGGATTCTTAGGGTTGTATTTGGGGCAGTTCATGAGGAAAAAACTTAAGTGTACCCCAAGATAGTGTTAGGCGACTATGGTTAAAACATGGTCAGGTTCGTGCATGGATGCAAGCAAGAGTATATATATATATATATATATATATATATATATTTATATTTATTTATGCATTTTCAGGTCTTGGTTTAATGAAAAATAAATATAATATAAAATAAATATGACATGATTAAATTTCATATGGTTGAATATCGATGATAAAAAATGAAAAATATGAGCCTATACTATCCCACTCACTAGGTATTTCAATACAAACTTCCCATTACTAATGATTTTGTCTTAATTGCTAACTATCTGCAATGGGTTTCGTCTTGGTGTCATTTGTCTTCCCAGTCATGTTATCTTAATGTAGTTGCAATGCTAAATATTTTTTCTCAAAGTGCTGTCTTAAATCTAAAATTTTAAAATGTAAAATATTTTTGCTCAAGTACTTTGTCTTAAAGTATGTTGTCTCAAACTACTTTTTGTCTTAAATATAAAGTTTGTCCTAAAAATATTTTTGTCTCAAACTCGTTTTATGTAAATATAAAATTTGTCTTAAAGGATTTTTTTATCTTTCAAAGTGTTTTTATATAAATTGTTTTTTCTTAAATATAAAATTTTGTCTCAAATTTATTTTTATCTCCTTTTATTTTATCTTAAATTTTATATTTAGAAAATTCATTATTATTAAATTTTAATATAAACTTAAAATAAAAAGTGACTTTTTAAAGTAAAAAATTTCTTTATTATTAAACAAATGTCTTAAAATGACATCCTTTATTGGTGTAGTAATCATCTCTTCCCTCCTTTAGTTTCTATTTAGTTGAGCTCTTCCATACTATCTTGTAAGTTAAGCAATATCTTTCTCTGCTACAACCAAAAGAACAATACCATGGACATTCTCAGCTTAAGTTGGAATTGGCGCTGTCTCGCAAATTTAGATGCAGCTTGGTTTCAAAAACCCGACCTCTGACTTGCTTAAACATATTTTAAAGTGAAGTTGATGATATGCTTCATATAGTGATTTATTTTCATCAAATATAGTGAATTTTTTTAAATCTATCTAAAATTTTATATTAAAAATTATAAAACAAATAAAAAAATATGAAAACCAACAAATTTAATAAATAGATCTGTTTTTAAAATTCTTATTCTTTCAACATATTAGCCATAAAGTCTGATCCATAACTCTCACCATAAGTTCAAATGCAACGAGTTTCCCAAACAATCGCTCATGGTGGGAGTCGGTTTGGAGGTACTCTTGCTGTCCAACGCTTGACACTGAAAACTGACATTTCATCACTCCACATATAAAACATACTCACCTAACAAACTCTGCAGCCAAAACGTTCCCTCAACATAATATATGCAGAGCTGACTCTGCCTTGACACCAAAATATTAATGTCTCGTCGTTATTAATTTTGTGACAATAAACATTTATTTATCATTTATATTTATTCAATTTTTATTTAAGTACATTCTACATCATTTAAAGATCGTTAAAATGAAGCGGTTTGAATTATTGACATCACAATTAATAGATTTCACAAATAAAAAAATAAATATGATATTTTACAGAACAAATATATCCATAACATTTTTAACTTTGATAAATTGCCTTATGTCTTACCTTTGTCAAAGTTAGCAAATCAACTTTAGAACGATTAATATGTCGCTGAAATTACAGTTTAGCATTCTTAAAAATAGTACAAGTGCGAGTGGTAGAATCAGGTTGGAAACACAAAACGCAATTCGTATGTCGTTCCAAATTAAATGGTAAAACGTATTATATTATATTAAAAAAAATCAAAAATCATAAATTTTAGAATAATTACTTTTGAACTATTAAATATGGTTATTCAATGATCATTTATCCATATATCATGCAGAAACGTATTCAAAACTTGAAGGAAAAATAGATGTTAAAAATAAATTGAAAATAACCAATAAATAATGAATGAAAACTAAATAAATCTCATCTAAAAATAATAAAATAAGATCAAATCAAAATACAAATAAATAAAAATTAAAAATAATCAATCATACTCAAAATAATCAGAGTAAAAATAATAGTAAACAGTTAATAAAAATAATAAAAATAAAACCAATAAATAAATATATATATATATATATATATAATAAAAAAAGTAAATTAAATAATTAAATAAAGGATTATAAAAATAATACGGTTTAAAAATATAAATATATGAAAGTAGAAATAATATTTAGTATATTTAATGATAAATAAATATATAAATATTTATTATATATAGCTGGAAAACAAAGAGGAAAAACTACAGAGGAAGGACCTCGACGAAAATTAGTCAAATATTTATGCTTTCACCGTCATCCCTATTGACCTACAAGGCATACCTCAATCTAAATATACCCTAAATTCAAAATTTGATGGAAATGCTCATCATAACAATGACTCTACATTTTTCTGCAAATGTGATAGCCGTCTTCTTTACATTCTCAAGTAGTAGAGGACTCGTTCTACCATCACACGATATCAGCGGTATATACGTTATTTATTAATCATTGACCTGTTTCTCAGTGTAGGAATCTAGAATTTTCTCGATCTATCCTTTGCCTGCCTTTGATTCCAACGAGTCCTGCTTGAATTTAGAATTACGAATGGTGTTCAAGTTTTAAAAAAGGAGAAGTCTTATGCTTCCTTAAAATCAAACAAACTTATGGTAGTACCTTGTATAAAGGCGATGAATGTATCTTGAAATCATCTTTTTACTTTTTTGTGATTGGACCTGTAGCATTCATGAAAGCCTTCAGACCTTAACTTTACCTATAGCCATTCTCTTGAAAGACCCTAAGGGAATTGGCCTTCTCTTCATTTAAATGATCTCTACAGAAATTCTAGAGCTTCGTCTTCAGTGTAGATAACATTTTGGTGAAGTGTGGAAACAAGAATGCAAATATTTCATGATGTGAGTTTTCTTTTGAAAAAACACAGTCTGAGAATGAGCCATTATTGTTTCCCAAGAGATAGAACATCCAAGGAAAGGCTGCATGGGAGTCTGACACCATTGAACTGATGGAATTTGGTCGTTATTGGAATTCTTCGTCGAAAGAATCTAACTCTTGACGACCATGAGACGATTCTGAAGAATATTACAGCCCTTCCAGACAACGGTTTAAAAGAAGATGAGAAGCCAAAGCAATTAAGAATCTTCCATAAAAAGACTAGCAACCCTGGGAAAGGCCAATGAACCATGACCACCATGGAATCATACTAAAATTCTCCTTCAAAAGTAATTTTTTTTAATCGCTATACAATTATTAACCCTCTTAACTTAATAAAATTGTAATTAAGTTAAAATCGTTTTATCATAAAAATTCAATCTTTTGTAGATAACATATAATTAGTATTAGCTTTTTAGTTAAAAAAATAAAGCTTTTTAAAGTCATCCTGTTCTTTTCATAGTTTAATAAGTCATATCAATATTAATAAAGATTAATCATTATTATGACTATTATTGAAATTTAGTTGTTTTAAAGTGCTATTTTTAGAAACGTTTTTGGAAAAATTTTCTTTTTAATAAAAGTATATCTAAACAAAATATAGATATATAGATATTTAAAAATTCTTAATATAAATAAATTTTAAGTTCATAAAACTTTAAATTCATAATTGAATATATATATGTATATATATTTGTGTAAATTTAGTAGTATAGCTATTAAACAATAATGTCTTCACGAGGATTTACATCAAAATATATCTGTGACCTCAACTGTGTAGGAAAAATGATTAATGACCATCAATCTAATTCTAGGCATCAAAACTTAAAAAAGGGATTTAAGCGATTACATTGCTATCTTTAGAAGATCTATTGTCTATCTTAACATATATAAATATATTAAAAAAATAAATATTTCGTCCTAGTAGCCATATCAACTTTTAAGAATAAAGAATTGTAGATTGTCGGTGTTTGAAAGAGTCAATAAGTCTTCAGGTCACTGACTTATGACCATTACATGTCAGCACAATTGATGAACTTTCATCTATCATTCGTCAGGAACAAAGCGTTAAATTAGTGATACTATAGATGAATCTCTTGAATATTCACAATGATTTCATTTGAGTGAAGTTCTCTATAGTCCCAATCTCTTAGTACATGACAATCGCCTTAGCCAATAGCATTTTAAGTCCTAGTAAATATGAATATTTGTTAGAAAAGGCCGTCCCCTGTGGGTATTACCAGGATGTTAGAATTGAGATCCATATCTTCCTCGATGAAGTCTTCTTCAACTTCCTTTGACATCTTATTACCCAATCAAAGATTTAACTTGATTCCAGAAGACCTTATGAATAAACGCAGAGCAAGTTCTCCATAATTTACCGAACTTTCGTCCCTCTTTTTGTTTGTCTGAGTTACTTTTTGCCCTTTTTTGAGAATATTATTTCTATTTTTATTTTTTATTTTTATTTTTCACGTTTCTTCAACTTTCTACAAAAGCAATTTTTCTGTTAATTTTCATTTTGTGATAAAATAAAAGTTGTTAGAAATTTTATTAACTCTATTACCTTTATTTTGGAATTTTTTCCTTGTGATATGTCAACTTATCGTTTCTTTAGTGTGTATTTTTAACAATGGATTTATAAATTCGTATTATCTGCGCTAGTGTATTCTTTAATATACATTTTTAGGAAACAAATGTTACAACAGCTCTTGACGAAGTTTATACTACTTCACATTATATTCAGCTCAAGCTGATGCATATCATAATTACTAGAATTTTTTGAAGTGATCCAATATGAAAAAAATGCATGGCTGAAATATCATTTTGTGATACCTGAAAATTTCTCTTATAAAGATTACAAACTAAAAAGAATAAAAACTACACATTGTGTGTTAATATAATGCACCATAATTTTTTCAATTTTTTTTACGATTGTATTTTGGAAGATACATAATATTGATTTCAAGATCATAATATTGTAATTGTTTGCACAATTTTATTACAAAATTAATTAAAATTAATAAATATTTATGAAATTCCATAAGAAAGTTATATTTCTAAAGTATATTGAATTTTAGGAAATGCTTGTCTTAATTCGATAGTTAATTGAATATTTCATGGAGTTTAATTGATCCAAGTCAGAATATGTATTCAGACCTTGGCTCTGTAATTGCGAACATGTTAGTTCACGATACAATGAAAGTCTATGACTACAATTTGACCAAATTCTTATAAAAGTTAGTGACTTTACTTAATTTTCGTCAGGTAGGAAAATACAACGAGGCCCCTCAAAGCATTTTGCGGCAATATAAATTAGCGTATTAAGCATTCATTATTTTCGCATAATTTTGCACATTTAACTGATGTGATTTTAAGATTTGTTTTGGGTTAAGACTTTTAGCATAACATTCAAAAGGACATTTCTTGGAGGTATGTGACACATTTTTTGGATGTTTTGGGCTTCATGAAGGTATTTTCTTTAGAGTTTTGGGCTTAATTTTCATTGTAGTGTATATTTTTTAGAAGTTTTGGGCTTATTTTCATTGTAGTTTTTTTAGTATTTATGTTTTAGAAGTTTTGGGCTTAGTTTTCAAAGGACATTTTTTGATGTATTTTGTTTTTGCGTTTTTGGGCTAAATTTCCAAAAGTCATTTTTTGTTTTTAAGATATTTTTGTTTTTAGAAGTTTTGGTTTAATTTTTCATTGTATTTTAAAATTGAACATTCAGCAGCATTTTTGAATCCTCTTTTTTCTTTTTAGAAGTTTTTTGGGCTTAATTTCCAAAAAACATTTTTTGTAACAATTTCTAAAAGGACTCCTTTAAACTTAATATTCAGGAACAGTTTTTGCAGTATTTTTAAATGTTTGGCTTTTTTGAGTATTTTTTAAGTAGCGTTTTTTAAGAAAGTTAAATTAATTTTTCAATGGAAATTTTTTGTTTCTTTTGAAATGACATTTTTTTAGTCAAGTGTTTTTGGTTAGGAAGTAAATCTTTTATAATGAGTTTTAAAATGAGTTTTTGTCTAACTTTTAAATGAAATTATTTTCTTTGAGACTTGGAAGGTTTTGAGCTTAGTTTCATTTTTATAAGACATTTTTTCTTAGTTTTTTAGTAAGTCTTTAGTTAGTATATATTTTTTGCAAGTGCACTTTTTTATTAAATCTTTTTGTGATATTTTTTTAATTGAGTTTTTATACAAATTTTTGAAGAAATTTTTTTAGACTATACTCTATTTTCATGGGAAATAAAAGGAAGGAATTGCAAGACAAAATATGATTGAGCAAGACAGAATGTAAGAGAAGAGAGAGAGAATCTGCCAAAAAGAAAAGAGAGAAAGCACTCTCAATATTGAAAGGGAGAAAATCAACTCAGCTAGAGAAGTTGGAAGCATGTATGTAAATGTAAATATTAGAATTAGATATTTAAAACCTGGTCTTTCTTTGCAAAATGTGAAGCTTAATTTTTTATTGTCAAATATTTGAAAAATATTTCAGTACATGAGAGAGATATTCTTCAAAACGTTGATGAATGGTGAAAAGAAAGTAAAAGATATTAGACAATAGTTGAAGATGGTGAAAATGTTGAAAGAAGTGAAATGAAGAATTAATCACAATATATATATATATATATATATTGAACACATGCACGTATTATTGAAATTATATATTTATTGTTGATTATTTATTGAATGTATGCTTTATGTATTAATATTTGATATCATAGATGAAATCAATGTGATAGTGAATGTTTAATGTTGATGCTCACACATATGGGATAAAAGTGACCATGTTACACGATATCGTGTTAAGCTTTGACTTTGTCACATTACTTCATAAGAAATGTAATGGTTTCATTAATGTGAAAGGTCTCCCATCATTAAGGAAATTAAATAAGCACAAATGTTGGTGTTGGTAACAGAAAATATGAAGGAAAATGTGATAGAAAATATAAATAGTGCTACCATTCAATTAGAAGATAAGAAGGAAAAATCTTTCAGTTATGCAGACAATATATAGCATTGAACATCATTACTAAAGAAAATGCTTAAGTAAAAATACAAAAGCACAATTGAATGAAAAAATTTTTCAACATAAAGAAATTCCGGTTACAAATAGATGTAAGTGACTCACTTGTTGGAGGAAATGTGCAAACAACTCTCTAAAGATAGACTGGAAATGTTAAAAAAGCAATATATAAATATTGGAAGAAAAATTCACGTGTTTATAAATGCAAGGGATATGATACAAAGAAGAATAGCATGAAATCAATACGAAGAACATTCAAAACATTTCTTGGACACCACTCGAGATAGAGGTTGTTCCAGCAGTTCAAAGAAGGAAATCATGAATTTGATATCTCAATCGGTGCTTTTGTTCAACAAAAACCATGGTATACAAAACCCTATCTAACATAAAGTGACACTTATTTATTCAACATTATTCTTCAGAGGCATTCAATTATATTACTGGCCATTCCTTAATTTTGGTAGAAAATTTTGGAAAAATTCCATATCTAGCTTCCACTATACGCTGATTTCATATATCAATTCTATCTGGAAGAAGAAATTGATAAATTGTTTTATGAAAAGAAATGTGTTGGTGGTAAAAATCCGATGATTATGGAAATTTGACTAAGTTTAAAAACAAATGTTATCTTGATATAAATGATCAATAATTTTCTTTATGAAAGTGAAATGGAAGAGATATGAATATATCTCACTACATCCATTCAAGGTTCAAATAGTGCTAAAAAGTTGAATTACAAGAAGAAGAACACAGCTGATAGATTTTTTTGGCGATAGTTTGAAATGAGAAAATTATAAATACATAAATTCTACCAGAGCTAGTCATGGGACACAGTCAAAAATCACAATGAATTTTTTCCACAAGGTTATTTTATTAAATAATTGATTTTAGGAAAACTACACATTTGTTCCACAAAAAAATTTGAAGTGGTCACTATCATTCTAACCAAAGTCTGTATCATCCATATTTTCTATATGAACATCACATTGAATAGCATCGATCATATAGAAAACACCAGAGTGAAAATTGGCATGTTATTAAAAATATCACTTTTATATCGGTGACAATCGTACATGATACATATTTTAGCTGCTTTCTTGTTTTGAAAAAGATTGTGACTCCTTGAAAATGAATAAAATTGTGAGTGGATATGGTTGATGGATTATAGATTACATTCAAATCTTCAAATCATTATTTTGGTTGTGTTGTCTTCATAGAAAACTACTTATTAAACATTGTTGAATTTCTTTGAAATTTGGCCATGGAAAATGAGAACATGATGGTGCGGGGGCATGCATAAAGCAGTACCCAGAAGATAAAATGAACACAAATGACTTGTGATTCCTTTACAAAGTTTAATTGAAATGACCCTTATTGCACAAGCCATGAGACTAACGTTTCTGAAAGTACAGAAGACAGTCAAATTGGTACCTTTGGATATCTAATTTTGTGATGTACATTTATCACAATAGTTATCTTGTTCTAGTATTTGATATCATATTTACATTCTTCTTTAGATTTTATATATAGGTTTTTTTTGGCATATTGGGTAATAATATGTAGATAGATCAATTGGAAATGACATTGAAACAATAAAGGGACTTAAAATTATGCAATTAAAACAAAGTTGTCCACAAATGTGTTTGTTGGATAAAAGAAAATATTCTTATCTTGTCATGTTTTCAGAACAACATAGTCAAATGATGTTTGTGAAAACAAAATGTATGTAAAATATTGAAACATACAAAGCTAAATACAAAGGGAAAATAAAATTGCAATATTTGAAGAAATGCAATGGAAGAGGAGACTACTGTATCATCGTGGTGATCGGTTAGTCATTGAAGATATAGCATTGTTGACTTTCCAAATGATGATATCTGAAATAGATACTAAAAAAATTATTTTAAGTTAGTATATATTAATTATGATCTAATTTTAAACCATCAGGTTATTTTATTGCTTTGAATGTTTTAATAATTTCACCTACTATGACTGATGCATGCAGTATATTTGATCAAAGTTACTGTAGACAAAAGATGAAATTATTAAAACTATAATGATCGCAGGTGTCCATGGCAGAAGGTTGACCCATCTTGAAAGGACCTTTTTCGGACAAACTAAATGAAGTGAGGATTTTGTTTAATTTAAAGACTATGACCGTGTAACGTGTCAATATAGTCACTTGGTGGTAATGAAACTTAGCACCGTTAAGTAGAGTTCAATCAAGAAAAAAATGAAAATTAAAAATGAAATGTGTAAAAAATCGATCATGACAGTTCTTAAATTCAACATTCTGAATTTTTTTGAATTTGGCTGCCCAACAATTTATTCTCTTTGGTTATATTTTAGAACTTTAGAATAACTAAAAAATTTATTTGCGCTTATTTATGTTATTTGTGCAAATGTTGCACATGTACATTGTTTTATACATACATTGTTGTACTTATACTGCTGTTATCAATTGGCGATGGGTATCTATACATGCATTGATAAAAATGTTACGCGTATTGGATATATATATATGTTCTGTCGATGCATGAAAGTATCTTTCTACATCTGCATTGATGAAAAATGTTGCAAAATCTTTGGATCTATATATGTTTGGAAGTATTGGATATATATATGTTACAAGTCTAGTCCTTTGAAATTAGCTTTTATATGCGTTGATGAAAAGATATTTAGAAGTCACGAATATATATATGTTCTAGTCAATGCTGAAAATATAAAGCTTTTCTATATTGCATTGATGAAAAATGGTACGCGCGTCTTTGATCTACAAGGAAATTAAACAATGGGCGTTTTCTATGTACATTGATGGAAATTATTTACACATATTGGATATATATATATGTTCTAGAATGCGATTAAGCTAGAGAAGTAGTTTTACTATGTGTATTGATGAAAAATATTTCACATACAGATATATATGTTCTAGAATGCAATTAAGCTGAAAGTAGCTTTTCTATTTGCATTGATAGAAAATTTTTGCAAGTACTGAATATATGTTCTGAAATGCAATTATCTGAAAGTATCTTTTCTATGTGCATTGATGAAAAATGTTGCATGCTCTTGGATATATATGTTCTAGAATGGAATTCTTAGAGAAACCAGCTTTTTCTATACATGCATTCATGAAAAATGTACATCTTTTGGATATATATACATTACAGATGCATTTTAATTACACTGATTTTTAGGCACATCAACAAGACACACAAATCTTCTTATATATATGTGTGTGTGTGTGTGTATTATACTTCAATCGTTTTAACATACTATTCAACTGCTGTACTTAAATAATATCTACATGTACATATATTCTGCTGAATGTTTGACGACAACTTGAATTTTAAAAACAAAACATTATATCACAACGATACTTCACATGCAATTATATTTCCAACTATCCAATAAAAACAAAACATTATATCACATACTTAAAATATGAATATGCATAAGAAAACTTAAGTTTTAAACAAAAAAATGCAAATCCTGTATTACTTCGCTGCAAATGTAGTTCAGCGAATCCAAAAATTTAGTTTTAAAAACAAAACAAATTATAACATAACATTACTTCACATGCCAAATGTAGTTCAACCATCCAAAAACTTGAGTTATTATGATCCAAAAGTACTTCACATACCAAATCATAATTAAGTATATAATAAAGCAAAACATTTCTCTCCCATGCAATCGCATTAGGAATATATTTCAACCATCCAAAAACTTGAGTTTTAAAAACAAAACAATTCTACAACACAACAATACTTGCCATTCAAATGTATAGTTCAATATTAAAAATCAGTTTTAAAAACTAAACAAATTATAACACAACATTACTTCACATCACATGCCAAATGTAGTTCAACCATCCAAAACTTGAGTTTAAAAACAATAAAATTCTGTAACGCTAACATTGTACGCTTTCAAATGTAGTTCCAATATAAAACTAAGTTTTAAAAACATTCTATATCACATCACATGCCAAATCATAGTTCATAAAATATTTCCAAAATTTGTAGATCTTACAGAGGCAAGTATCAGTATCAGGATAGTTGCATCTAGATAAGACTATATATAAAAATGTAAATTTAAGACTAAATCATTGAAAATATAATGTGCATATGTGCATGTGAATCATCCGCGAATAGTGCATGTACATCATCCATCAATCTGAGATGGATGCTTAGTGTCTCAACCAAACTCTGATTCTCCGACTATCACATAAAGCATGAGAACACAGCCCACAATACGTACAAAGCATTAAAATTTAATGTTTAAAATTGAGTGAGAATATATAGAACTTCATGTAAAAAAAACAAAATACATCAATACGATACCTCACTTAATTTCCCTCTCCATTTGTTACTCATCTAGAACTTCCCATATTAGAAACATCTTCAACGGTAGCCCATCTGATATACATATCTGATTATATATATATATATATAATTACTATTTTCTAATGAAAATGAATATATAAATAATATTAAAAAAAAGTTAGACAACTTGTTCAAATGGTTAAAATGATGTGGATATTCCTATCTCACATAGCTGATCGTGGAGAAAAATCCTCTAGAGGAACCTAAAATTCCAAAAAGATTAAAAGTATAAATAATAAGATCAAGATCTCAATTTATAATAAAAATTTTGAACTTCATTATAAATTATAGCAAAAACATATATTTAAGTGAAAAATTGAATACTTCTGACCATTAGTTTGACATCTACAAAACCAAAAAGAAAATTTCAAAACCTAAAATTCAAAAAATTAAAATAACTCAAGATCTATAGATCTAGTTTTATAATAAAACTTTTAAAAATTCAATTTATAACCTGCTCCAAAAACAAAGCATATGTAAGTAGAAAATTAAATATACAATGTATTGTTGGATTGACAGCATCTCTAAAATTTCTTCAGGAAGAAAATGCAGCAAAACCTCTAAATTCAAAAAATTTAAATAACAAAGATCTAAGATATATCTATTTTTTAAACAGACTTTTTAGAATGGAATATATAACAAAAACATAATTTTAAAGTAAAAAAATTATTCGTACTTGTGATGGTGGATTTGGCATATCTCCAAGGAAGAAGAAGAATCTGTATCAAAAACACAAATGAATCATAATCTGTTAAAACATTTTATTATATATATATACATGTATGTATATAATTATTTATTTTAAATATCTCATCATGTTTCGATATATATAATAATAGATAAAAAATAATGGTATTAATACATCATCATGTGTTCATACACTAAAATTTTCAATATCACCAGTAAGTGAGAACTCATCTTAGTTGAAATGATGATGGTAGGAACCCTTGATTGTTGAAATAGGAGAAACTCTAGACCTGATATTAACATTTATTCATTCATCAAGCGTGACAGAAATGCAAATGGTTTTAACATATATTAATTTATTTGTTAGTGTGTATACAATGTAATCTCATGTATATATCAACATGCCTTCACAAATTATACATGTATTAGAAATATTGAACTACTTATTCCTTTATATTGTTTCCATGCCCTCTTGTTCATGTTTTCAGTGGAATCACCTTAACCATTGCGACAATTCTTTGCCTGTTTTTGAGATCTTGCGCTTCTCATGTTGTCAATCTCTTCATCTGTATAATACTAAGATACATGTGCTCTTTTTTAATTTAGACAAACATCGACTCCACAATCCACCAAAATTGCAATGATGGCATCCACTGCTACCGACTAATTTGATCTCCATCTCTTGCTTAGGTACAGCCAGAGAGACAAGCTAACCAATGTTGGCTCGAGCAGAGCAACTCAGCATCACTCAGCCCCTGCAGTCACACAATCGACCTTTCCGGGAGTAGAAAAATTCGAAGTAAGGTCATTGTAATTGGGTTAATTTACAAAAAAATTATGTAAAATGAATTGTAAAACAAATTATTGTCGTTCAAGTCTTCCATGAGCTGACAAGTGTCTATTATCTGAATGGCAGGCTATATGGGGTGAAATATTGCACCTTCAACATCTTCTGAAAAGGCCGCCTGTACAGTAGCCTGGAGCTTGGCCATTTTTAACATTTGTAACTCTTTGTTTAGCAACCTCTCATGTATTAGGACATGTCTTGTTTTCTTTATTTTTCTCATCACTTCCAAAAAAGTATCTGATGATTTAGCCAAGCTTTGGAGTACATCCTAGTTAAGCCAAGAGCGTGTAACTAGTAGGCACATGGAAATACCGTGGTGAGGTAATACAGATCTCTCTTAATTTATAGATATGTGGCACTTTTTTGGGTGCATTTTATCTTCTTTAAGTATGTAATCTCAGGACGGATAAGTGATTGGTGGACAACCTTCTTCTTGAATAACCACGTTTCCTACAAATTTTTGAGCAACATTTGGAAAGCGACATTTTCAACTTACTGCATCAATATATAGGAAATTTTGTATATTAAAAAAACACATATATAAATTTGTACAATTGAATGAAAATAATATTCAAATTGATAGCCACCTGATGTGAAGATTATTAGCTTCTTGCCCACAGGCCCGAGAGCAGGCATTACGTGAGCAGAACAACCCTGCTGGGCAAGACTATACGACCATCGTTGATTGGCCTCTGGGGAAATCTACATCACCACCTTCCATAATCACGACCTTGCTATTGATAGCCTCGAGAATGTGAACCCACCACAACCTCAAATTGAAGCTTCACAAAAAATATAATTTATAATCAATTCAAAAATACATCCATACATATAAATACATGCTTATATTCTTCATTCAATTCATTATTCATACCATAATTCGTGAACTATGGGATAATCCATTGATGGAGTAGACACCCTTTTTCTCTGCTCATAAAAATAAAAATGAAACTTATTAACAACTAATTTAACTCACAAAGGCAGTAAAAAATAATTCATATACATATACATGTATATATATATATATGAATTCTGATATTATATATAAATACAGATATTATAAGACCCCCTCCTATAGTAAAGATATGGATTCTATTGATCTAAGAATATTCATCCTCTATGATATATATATATATATATATATATATATATATATATATATATATATATATATATATATATATATATATCTGATGAACATACAAAATTTTTTCATATTCACTATTTTAAAATAAATTTATAATAAATTTCATAAAATTAAATTGATATACATTTAAATGGAACTACAAATTATCCTAAAACACAACTTTCAAATCACTAATTGATATGTAATAAATTTAAATTTTCTTTTAAAAATATTAGTTATAAATTCACTTTTATAGTAGGAGGCATAGTATATAGTAGAAAACATGGTAGAACTTGCAGTATAGAGCAGAAAAAAACACATCCAGTCATTAAAAAAATGATACAAAATATTAATAAAAAAGAACATTTTAAAAGTCCTCACATTTTAATTTTATAAAAATTTAAGATTCTTATACTGCAATCATGTAAGTCCACAAGTTGCACTTTACATCAGTACTGGTGGGAACACACTTAGTATATAATTGAAAAAACACATGGTCATTATACACATTTATAAATTTTAAAGACACACAAATATCCAATATATAACACAATTTCATCAATAATTTTGAAGGAAAGCGTCTCAGCACTAAATTATCACAGAAGACTAAATCCTTTGAAGTTTTGAAGAAAATATCTCTTAAATTATATATCTTTATGAGAAGATGAATATTGCATTGGCCCCTTTAGTATAATTCTAATTCATCATTTAATTTATCTTTGATAGATGAATCTTGAATTGGCATTACTTACACAATATATCAGAACCATCATATTATTTTATCTGATATACATACTAAAAATGAAATTGTTAACAATATTTATTTTCATGGTTATTTGACCTCCTACTTTTTTAGCATTTTTACTTTCATCTGGTTACCTGATTGGAATTTATAGCTACTATTCATTGCTTGTTGCTCTATTTGTTCTACAAACCATATATCATTGTATCAATATATAATTCTGTTTATTGTTTCTTCCGTCACCACCTTAGTATAACGAGGCAATAGCACTAGTCCATGATATTGGAAACTTATATCATAATCACTTGCTTTCCCTGGATTGGGATAGCAGAAACATCCTTATAATATAAAACTAATACATTATTAGGCTTTTTTCATCTACGACAAATTCAATAAAATATATTAAATTAACATTTTATTATGATACATAGGAGAAATGACACATGTGTATAGGGATAAATGATATTGATACGCCAAAGTTTTATCTTAAAGTTTGACCAATTTATGACAGAATTCATCTAAATAGAATCAGTAAAATTTCTTACATAGTTTAAAGGAGATTACAATACATATACATGGTTCATGCATATGTAGTTTCTTGGTTACTTAATTATGAGTATCAAAATGGTAAAGATCAGAGGCTTCTGGCTATAACGCCTTAAGAAAGGATGATCCAGAAGCCTACATTTTTACTACAGACTCTTTTTACTAACTTGTAATTCAGGATCGCAAACAAACCAAATCTATAAATTCAGCCCTTTGGTTAGTTTTGACCTTAAAGTTTCCTTAGTCAATGGAAACTGTGGTGGGGATCCTATCCTATGGAAAGTTTAACCACTTAGATTCGTTTTAGTCTTAAAGTTTGCCTTAAATTATGGGAGAAAGCCTTTAGTTTGTGGGAGGGATACATTTACATGTTTTTCAAAATTATTTTATGCACTTACCAAAACAACTAGTGGTGAACGTTAATTAAATTATATCAAAATTACACCTTTTGCCTTGGTTTGTGGGAGAAATGAAAGCAGAAAGTAGTATACTTAGTTTCTAAATTTATGGGAGAAGGGAGAATGACACATGTACAAAAGGTTTGACTTAGAAGTAGTAGTGGTTTATGGATATTAAAATGAAGAACTGTTGCTGAGAGATTGATATGAGAATTCTGGATATGTCATGCTGAGAAAATATCATGAGATCAGAGCTACTGATACTAAATTTTTAACAGACTTGTAAGTTGCTCTCTACTAAGATAGAAGATAAATCTCAGAAGTTCAACTATACAGTTCAATTTTAGGCCTTAAAGTTTGCCTTGAATTAATGAGAGAAAGCCTTTAGTTTGTAGGATCAATGACATTTACAGTTTCATTATTTCTATGCCTTACTAAAACAACTAGTAGTGATGGTTGATGAAGTTATATCAGAAGTGGTGCACCTTTATGAGTTTGTGGGAGAAATAAAAAATTTCCTTATAGTTCTTAGGAGAAATGAAATAGAAATGACACATGCCAGAAGTTTTACTTCTCCAAGATTACACTAAGGAAAAGGAGAAATGACACATGCTTACAAGGTTTTCCTTCATTGTGTGTTTATGGATATTAAATTGAAGAAATTCTATTTCTATTCAGGAGATTGATTGTAAGGCATTTACTAGATATGTCACCTTTGAGAAAAAGTGAGATATGGCTACTGGCCCTTCTAAAGCCTACTTATTTATAACTTTGTAGAAGTTAACACTCAATTGTTAGACTAAAATCCTATGAAGTTAAAAATCTTTGAAGTTCAACCACTTTAGGTTAGTACTGACCTTAAAGTTTTCCTTGAATAAATGGGAGAAAGCCTTTGGTTGTGGGAGAAATGAAATTTACATGGTTTGCCAAAAATTATGTACATGCACTTACTAAAAACAATAATGGTAGTGGTTGATGAAATTATGTCAAAAGTCACACCTTTATGAGTTTGTGGGAGAAATGACCAATTTCATTATAGTTTATGGAAGAAATGAAACTGAAATAATACATGCTATATTTTTCCTAAAATTTTATGGAGAGGAAAAGTAAACACATGTATAAAAGTTTCATAATTGTGATGATTTATGGATATTAAAATGAAAAACCTATTTATATTAGGAGGATTGATTGTAAAATTCTGGATATGTCCTTTGAGAAAAGGTAGATCCAAAGACTACATGCCTACAGAATGCATTATAACTTATAGAAGTTATCTCAACAAAGACTAAATCTATGGAAGTTTAAATCTATGAAAGTTGACAACACAGTTGATTTTAGGCATAAAAGTTTTTCCAAGATAATAGAAAATCACTGGTTGTGGGAGCTATTATTACATGATTTAAGTACTATTTATGCACTTATTAAACAACTAGTGGTAGTAGTTGGTAAATTCTCTCAAAGTCACACCTTCACTTAGGTTGTAGGAAAATGACAAATTGCCCTTATGTTTTACTTATGGAAAATGAAATAGAAATGACACATGCCTTAAAATTTTCAAATTTTATGGAGAAAGGAAAATATTGTATAAGTTTGCATAAAATTTGACATTATTTTTATGGATGTGAAATGAAGAAATTCTATTTATTCTGAAAATTTGTAGGGGCATTCTTTGGATATGTCCACTTGAGAAAAGACAGTCAGAGGATACTTGTACTTTACTGGTTTCCTTTAGAACTTGTGAAGTTAACCTCCAATTTTATAACTTGAACATCAACTACCTATGTAGCTTATCAATATACTGATAAGATTAAATGTCTCTTTCATCCTCCTAAAAAACTCCACTGCCTTTACCTAGATGCAATATCATGGAAGGTGTACATTTAGGTACATCAATGAAATACATTGTGCTGATTTAATTATTACAGATTAAGTTGAATTGCATGTCATTTCTTGGAGGTATTTAATTCCTATTATTCTGTGTAGTTAATTATTCCATTAGTCGTTATGTGTGAATTCTATTCATTCTGTTCTTCAGTGCAATGTGGTCTATGTGTATATTGTGAATTCCATGTAGATTGTTCATTATTGTTCTTTAAATTCAATGTGAGTTTTCTTAATTATATTCATTCTATTACACCAATTAACAAATAAAATATGTTCAATTATATGGAACATTAATTAAAAGCCATTTACTCTACGGATATAAACTCCTTACTAATCAATTAAACTCATATTGAATAGATATGGATAGTACGTATATCATCATAAGTATATAACATGATTAAGCCCCAAAATATCTTGAATAGATATGGATAATATATATATCATCTAGTATATGATTGAAACATACTGTAATAATATATATTATACTGTACTTTCTTTTTAACATAGTTAAGATATGGCCATTACGGATAAATTAATGATAGCACTAGTGATAACAAGAGATATGATATAGAACTAACATTAAATAATAATCCACCATGTATGCAGCATAGCGATTCATATTGCTCTTCTCTATGATATGAAATTATGAATAAATTGAATGATTTCCCTATAACATAGTGAATTTTAGCTAGAACATGCATTATACCCGACTTATGCATAATATAAGTACTACTATAATCGTGTTTACATGAACATAAAGTGTTACTATATACATCATTACTAGTAGTCATATGCAGAACTTGCCATGCCACCATAAGACAATGTAAGTACCATTTTTAGTGGACTAGTAAACTTTAGTGAAAGTGATATAAAGCTCTTTGTAAGTAGTTCTTATACATTGATCATATAGTTAGCATTAATTATTTTAAGATAACCTTGGTAATGAAATTAGCATAGAATGTCATAACTCGTGGTGAAAAGTTTAAATGATGGTGGAAAGAAAACGATGCTAAGCTAAGTCACGTGGATGAATAACTAAGCATGTCCAAACAAGGTATACAAATTATTTTGACCTTAAGGAATACATTTCCTGCCAGAAAACACAATATACTCAAGCCTCTTTGCTGTATCATGCAATCAAATCCCTCTTATTTGTTCTAATTTAAACCTACCTTGTTTATTGTGAAGAATGCCCAAAGAGCACCTCCTTATTTCATTCCCTAAACCTGCAACATATCCACACTTTCTCACACAATTTTCCCCATACCCTTCCAATCATCCTTAACTCTACTTTTAGCCTTTCAAATACCCTTTGCATTTGGTTTATAAATACACTCTCTGTCGTTTCCCTTTTTTGGCCTTAAAAACACCATAATAGGCCAAAATGCCACTTTAACATACGGGCTTAGCCCTTTCGGCCCATTTGCCTCAACCACTTCTCACACATAGCGAGGCCAGCGCTTAGGCACAGGCGCTATTCGCAATCGGAAGGAACGAGTGCGCATTCCTTTATTCATGAATTTTCCCGATGCGATGAAGTTTCTTCTTCAGCTTCAACTTTGTTTTCACCGTCAGTCTTCAAAAATCAGCTGACAAATAATAAAGCATCAAACCCATGTCCCCTCATCCTATCTTCTCAATCCGCGATCCTCGATCCATTCGCGGTAGCGAGCCTCTCAAAGATCCAGCGGTCGGATCTCAACACATCAAGCTCATATGCTTCCCCCTGTTGATCTCCACCGTCGATCTTGTTCCGGATTTGATGGCTGCTTCGTCGGCGCACATCGCCAATCACGAGATTCTAAAGGTGTTACTATCCGTCCCTTGGAGTGCGTCCTTCGTCCATTAGTGATAGTCCCACATTTGATCAGGATCTACGGCCCTGATATAACGACTACCGTGCTCCATCGGATGATCCCAACCATCAATATCCTCAAGATCCAATAACAACAACAATCACCCTCCATATAGGGTCCTATGAAACCTAATTCCATTCAAAACCGATCGCTCTTCCTTGTTCTCCAGGACTTAAACTACATTTTAATTATGTTTCTTTCTCGTTTTCCATAACCTGCAAAATTCCTCAGGGCCTTGGCATCCAACCATACTCCTTTTTGTATTGTAGTAAGTTTATCGTATTTATGCGGGGTTATTCTGAGAAATGATGATTCACTCTAAGACATAATCAAGTCATTGTGATTAGAATCGAAGGATTCATACAATGACGTTGATAACAGGGAACATGTCGAAGATTAAATCCCTACTATTGAGATTAACTTTAATCCTTTCTGAGAAGAGCAGCAGTTGACTAAAGGCACACATAACGACACTATCTTATTTGATATCTGGATATTTTTGAACAAGTACACCTTCCCACTAAAATATATATATAGGCCCAAATAATTAATTACTTCGCATGACTTCTTAAAAAACGACTACTTGATTAATTTATGAGCATGGAATTATATCCGATTAACGATTCCAAAAGCGAAACCGACTTCGTGAGAGGACTCAAGAAACATCGAGAGGTGGATATGTGCAATGGCCTTATTATACTACCATTATCCGGCAAAGCAGTGCCATTAAGTATGGGCATGGGCCTTCTCACTGTTGCGTGGCAATATAGATCAATTTATTATGCATCATCCCTCTGTACTTTCATTTTTCTCTATAAGAATCCCAATGAATGCTTTAAAGTTCGATTCAAAATATCTTATGAGAGGAATTTTGTATACACATTTTGTGAACGCAGATACAAGAGCATTAGGTTTGGTGATGAGGAGTTCCATCTTTAGCGAGGATTGGTCTTTATTCTTCTGATCCTTAACTCTCCTATATGTGATGGTTAATTGTTCATCTCGTTTTCATCCATTTTAACCTTATCATGTTAGAATCCATTGTCCATAGTTTTAGTATGATTGTCTAATTGTGTGCTATTTTCTGAGACTATAGCGCTTTAAATATATAGCTTAGTAATTATAATGTTTCATTTTCCGCTAACCATCACTTCTATAGTAAGTTTCTATGCGGATGTTATTTTAAAATGCTATTTGTCATCATGTATGATTCTTAATTTGTAAGCTATTGTATTGAGTATTTTTAGGATATGTCTGATAATGATTAAATATTCTAAATCTCATCTTTATTGAAAACACCTCTTGATTATTCATCTCACAATGAAATTAATTTTAGAGCCAATATATTTCTGATGCTTCTTACGATTTGATACCTTTATGTTGATTCACCTGCCTACTCTTAAAATTATTACTTTCCTATGTCGTTTTAAAGTTTGGTCCCATTTCATTAACTATTCATTAAAGTAGCATGACTATTTTAAATGCTATATTCTCATATGCTCTTATATAAATCAATACAGAGCAACAATTCTTTCTACAACTCAAGTACATCTCTAGGTTTGACAACACCACCAACATCAAACATTAGCATTTATAGTAGATAGTATATGAACATCTAGCATGTAGATGAGTATTATAGCTTGTAAAGGTATGAAAAAACCTGAAGAAAACATGAGGCTCTTACACGTTAGCTTATCTTGGTACAATGTGATTAGCACTTGTAGTATATGGTTAACCTAGATATGGTGATATAGTATTGAAAGATGTTGTTGAAGAGTATCTCAATTAGAAGTTATATTGGTTTGATATTATACTTATTATTGATACGTATTAGTTTTGTTGATATGGCTGTATAGTATATGTGATGTGTTGGTTCTTTAACTGTAATATCAATGAATAATGGTTTGGTGACGATTAGATATATGGGGCTTAATTAATTACAAAGGTTGGTATTATTGACAGTATATGGACAATACACTTTGAATTCTACCTTCTAATTTGCTCGTTCGGATATAAATTCATTGATTTCTAAAGCGAAACGAAGAAAAGAAATTCTATATGCTGTTATAGTTTCCAAGAGTGACATGAAACAAGGGAAACAAAAAATCAACGAAAAAAATAAAGAAATTAAAAATAACAAATCCAGCGAAAATACAGTGATAAAATTGTTCACTAAGAGGGCGCAAGTATCTATCTATCTCTAAATTTGGGTAATCAAGTTAAACTTACCTTGAAAGCATATCCTAGCAATGTTAGTTTTGACTAATAAATCATTCATATGTATATGCAGCTAGTCCCAAAAACAATGGTGGTATTATATAAATGTATTAAATGGATAGGTGATAGTATTTGAATGCTGACAAACATTCTTCTATATCTTCTTAAGTTACATTGGTATATAGGTAATCAATTACAACCATTACTTTAGTAATCTCTAAATCTCCTACTAAATCAATTAGCTCATCTTGAATAGATATGAATAAATGCGTATATCGCTAAATGAAATTTATATAACATGATTAAGCTTGCTTTCATCTTGAATAGATATGGATAATACGTATATCGCCGTAAGTATAACGCAGATTAAATTTATCTTATTATATAAGGTACACTTCACTAGGTAATTTTTACCATGGTTAAGATATGGCATTCAAAGAAATTAATGAATAGCACTAGTGATAACAGAGATATGAGATCAAGACTAGCATAATGGATGTATTACCTATATACTAAGTTGATTCCCTCTTCAAGCTCTTACATCTCTAATATCAATATGAATAAGTTAATGATTGCCTATAACACTGATGATTACTATGCAGCTATTGAACATGGAAACCTATATCTACATATTATTAATTACTATAATTGTACTTACAGATAAAGTGTTATATACATCACTACTTATTAATCATCTGTAGAACTTATATGCTTATATATGAGCAGTGTAAATCTACCTGTATTCTTTGACTAGTAGCTTTCTTAGAAGGTAATTAAAGCTATTTGTAAATTTAGAATTATACACCAACAAACAATTAACTAATTTAGTAGATGAAACTATATGAAATTGTATGAAATCATTACTATAGCTTGTAAGGGTAATGAAATATGAAGAACATGGGCGTTTCTTATACGTAATTAACATATCTGGTAGCACTAGTAGTATATAGTTATACAGATAATTAATTATATTCATTATAAAGATCTCTCTTGTGTTGAAGTATCTATTGGTGGGTAGTTACTATGGTTTGAATCTAACATTCTATTATATTTTATGATGTTAAGTGCGTGATGCTGTGTGTATTATATGCTTGATGTGTTGGTTCTGCTTGTGTATCTAATGGAAGATAGGTGTTGTGCGAATTAGAGATACGTGAAGTGAGTTTCGATCAAGTACAAAGAGGTTTAAATGTTATCAATCGTTCTTGAGCCGAATTCTAGCAATTTGCATGCTATAATAGAGTTTAATTTTAATTACCTTCTCTAAATTTTCCATAGCGCCGTTCATGAAAAGTCTCTCTACACCAGTAATCATATTATCTTCAGTTTACTCCAATATTTTCTTATTTGAAATATGATTAGGAACTGTTCATTAAATCAATTCTCAATTTGATACTGTTAAATGTAAAGAAAGTTGTTTAGAAGTTTTTAAAAAATAACTAGATACGTTTATATTCACATGTTGGCTCTCAATAACAAATGGAATTCTAAGTATATATTATTTATAGTAGTTCTACAACAAACTAAGAAAACCAAACCAACATAATTATACAGTTGAAAGAACTATATAAATAAATTTCCTATAATTTATGAGAATAAAAAATATCTAGTTATTCTTATTATGCCATTATTTTATAAAGTCAACCCGTGAAGGAAGAAGATACTACACAATTCTGGAGCGACAAGAGGATGAAGAACTGCAGAAGAAAAAATGGAAGTTAGAAGAACTTAAATTGAAAATTTTTAGACTAGATATGAACAAAAAAATTAAAATTAAAATCAAACATCAACAAAAAAATTACACGAACTAACTACCTCATTTCACCGTAACAACGCAGACCCGACATCTCACCCAACTATGCCAAACCTCACACATAACGGAAAACACACAAGCGTGAATAAATTCTGTATTAAAATTAAATCAAACAAAAAATCAACAAAAAATTACAAAAAATTTATAAATACCCCACTCACTAAGAATAATAAACCTCACTCCTCACTTTCTACGCCCAAACTTCACCACGAAGAGATAAACATAGAGATTAAAAATGGACAGACGCGAGACAAGAAATACACCCGTAATAACTGAACTGGCACTTTATGCATTTAGTATATTTATGTACAACGTTTGGCCTGAACGATTTGGGTGTTTCACCAGATGAACCATATTTAACAAACTAGTTCGTCTTAACTATTGTTTTCAGTTTTTCCATCTCCTCAAAATATTGCCCATGTCATTAACATTAACGTAAATGGGCGTATCTGTTCATTAAAATAATTGGAAAGTTCAAATTAAAATTTAGAATACGCTTGTCGAATCCTTTGGGAAAATAATTTGCACCACTTCATAAAGGCAGTCCACTTTAGTAATACCCACCCATATAGCCCCCCTTTATCTTTTACCTTATAATTGATTGAGTTTTAACCATTTTTCTGAACCTACTTCTCCCAAAATGTGTGTTCACCCGCCCTCCACACCGGGGATACATCAATTAATGGCCCATACCAAAGGTAAAATTGTTAGGACTGCATACAGTTATACTAGCACATGAAGGTCAAAAAGGTGATTTACTACATACCCTCACTTAGAGCTGAAATATAGGTCTCATTAACCCCAGCCATAAGTTACTTCCGATTTCATAATTGAGCCTCCCTTACATCGAGACAGCTAACCTCCAAATGTTAATATGCTTACTCCTCTTCCATTAACCCAGCTACAAAATTTAAGACCGTACTCAGCACCCCAATAATATTGTTTTAACTTACAAACTCAGACTAAAAGAAAAGAACTTTCCCTACTAGCCTCAGACTGTTTCCTCGCCGACTCCAAAAGGACTCAATACCTGACTGTTCCTTACAAACCTAGACTAAAGAAAAGAGAAAATTACCAAACTTGTAGGACTCAGGTTTTTTATTTTATTCTTATTAGGCCCGAACATTTTGACCAAAACCGCTTTAACAACCTTACTTTCGCTAAAACCAGTATTTCATCTTATACAAATTTTCAACCGCAAATTTATCACTACAGACATGTAACATATCATCTTCAATAATTCTTCAATTGTTGTGGTAGACGGTTTTTTTTTGTTTGAAATATTATAAAATTCATTGCACCACTAAGCCTTAGGATCTAGCCTGAAAATGAGAGGGCTCTTCATATGATTTAGCTTTGTTAATTAGAAGCAGATTTTAGTCATATAGAATTATTTAAAATTGTTTTGATTTGTAGAAATCAACAGATCCATGGATAGATGTAGGTCTATATTCCATTGGGATAATGATTCATGTCAAGCAATGATTAGGATCAAATTGGGCAGAAAATGTTTACATTTGTGCAAGATAGCTAGTTACTGTACTTCTTCAAGGCTAATGGTGAAAATGGTTTCAATCGTAGGTAAAAGAGCAATTATGATCTTAAATCCAGATCATGAATGAATAGGCAGAGGTAAATCAAACTAGGAGAAATGAATACCTTGTCTAGACACTACAAGTTATAAATGATAATCAAATTTTCAAGAATAGTGCTTTTAACATATTCGCAATACCCCGACATCATTAAGATTTAGAACAGTACAAAGAAATAAGGAAAATACTTCAATCAGTAGATAAATTAAATGTTAACTTCAATGATGATTTATTTTTGAACTGCTTCCACCACTTGCAATTGGTACAATCACCCTTAGGTTCGCATACATAACTATATAAATGTTCAACATTTCATCCACACTCAATACTTCTAAATGAGTAGCATATACAAAATGTACAAAATATCCTAGAATAAACGGAATTATTCATGGAAAAGAAAGACCTACAGCAGAAAGTAATGATTTCAATTAATGCTCGTTGTTCCTTTTGATAAAATGAATTTTTTTTTCATTTTTGTTATCGTCTTCGTTATACCAACTAATGTTCAGATGGACAATGAGGTGTCTTTCATGTACCAAAATATCTATTACTTTGTAATATTTGATTGTACCCTTTGACCTTGAAATGATACTCCTTTATCACGATGCTCTCTGTAAAAAATGCCAAACATAAATGTAGAAAAACAACATGCCTGTTTTGACTTTCCTTGCTTTATTATGCACTGATCCCGTTTCTATAGTAAATCAATCAATTTCCAAATTCTTGCCTCTGATTTGTTTCTATTCATCATTTCTTAGGATTTTCACTCGGCTGTTGCTTTGAGAATGTGGGCTTATTCCAACAAATAGGTGTTCTTATGTTTCAAGTATAGAATATTCTCAATTCTTATAGAGCACCTTCCATATTTGATTCTAAAAGTTGTTGTTTACTATATACGGAAAACTCTCTTATCTTTTTTTATCACAATCATCTGCTTCATTAATGCGAAGAGGATTAGGGAAGACCTTTTACCAAGACACTAAACTTGATCATGAACCTTGTGATAGAAACCTCCATGTTCTAGAATTCTACTATCATTGTATCATCATATTCTTCTTGTAAGTTACCTTCTAACTTTAGGATAGTTTTTCGATAATCATTAATTCCATTCTCTTCTAAATAACTTTCATGTTCTTAGGAATTTAGAAACTTGTTGATTTCAGAGCTTCTTGAGTTTTCTTACCAAGGTCTTCTTTGATCTTTTTTAATTCTTCTCTCTGGATTTTAAAGTCTTTACGGCCCATATATGACCTATATGGATGACTAAATATCATTAACATCTTCAATGATATTGGACCATATGACTAACCAAACATATGCCATTGGATTTCCTTCGATTAATTGATCCCTTTTTTCTAACTTTTTTTGTTGCTCATTCAATCTGGCAGTCCCATTCTTAGCATTATTTGTATTGATTTTCTTTGCATCTTCAAAAATTCTTACTGAGCTTTCACCCATTCATTTATCTGTATGGTGAATGGGCTTATCTTGCATAGCCTTGACTAATTTTCTTGTATAGATGTTGTGATGTTGTTGAAGTCTACATTCTTGAAGTTGTAGATCAAGTAGCTGGAAGTGTTGTGTCTGATACGTTAGGAACTGGTGATTGCACTTAGAAGTAGAAGGGTACCATTGTTGTATCAGGGACGTGATCAACTGAGGAACTTCTTCTACTGCTGTTAGCTTCTTTCTCCTGGACCAACTTGTTTATTTCAATCTGTTTATTTTATCTAAGCGGTCGCTGCAAATAGTATATCATCTCATCTTCTGATTAATCATCTTATAATACTTCTTAGCTTGAATCTTCACAACGAGGCGACTTGATTCGTTTCTTCTAATGCAACAATGTCTGCGTTTTTTCTTCTCTCAATTCTCTACCAACTTTAACATTTTGAGGATCATATCCACTTCAATCATAATTCCTCAAATATTGAATTCTGGTATCTTTCTACATGAGATACTTTATCATCTAGTTGATCTCTTGTTCATTACAGGAAGTATCTTTGCGGTTCTAACTTCCTCATAGTATGAAGAGATATTGGTAGAATAATCATCTTCTTTTTGCTTATAATTCGTTGATACAGAAGATGAATATCAATTTGGAACTAAAATCTATCTTTTTTATTGGAAGGATGATTTGAGTTTGAATATGAAGTGAAGAAAAGTGTGACATCTTTTTATTCTTCTTAATTAATTTTAGTAGCTATTGTGGATCTTTGAGTTATTTCATGATCTTCAAAGAATATATTTATTTTTAATTTCTTCATTTTTTGGCTTGATATGTATCTTTGTATCTTTCTTTGATATCCATCCTTCTTTTCTTGGTTTTGGATGAGAAGAATTAATCTTGTGTACTTGTGGATAGATGAATATTTGAAGTTGTAAGTTATTCATTCTTCTCATTATTGTAGGAGTTGTTATCTTTTCTTCTTTGTATATCGTCTCTATTGTTTCCATACATTGTGGATTTAACTGGCTTTTGTGTATCTCAATTTCAACTTCGTTTTAGTTGTAGTCTACGTAGTAAGTCATTCCTCTACTTCTCTTTTGATTCATATCTTCTGGTAGATCGCAAAGAGTGACTATTATCACCTTGATTCTGCTGCTCAAGGTGTTACTATGATTGACTGGTTAGAAAATTTATCAACCTTTGGTTTCTTTTCATATATAGGGAGTCAATTTGCATTTAACTCATTTTATAATAAATCCAAGAGGATCTGCATCCTATAGAAAAATACGACTAAAATTTAATTCATACCTTCTTTTTAATATAAGGACCTACATCTCATATAGTTTACATATAAAGATCAACTTGCTTCTTCAACCAGTATGTCCTTTTCTTTGATGCGAAATTAAGCGCATCTAAATTTGATCCCATATATGTATTCAAATAGCCTCAAAGGGAGGTATTTTAGGCGGCTATAAAGGATAAGACTTGATCCATAAACTCTTATTTATGTATTATTTTGGTACAATTACCAATCACCTATCCTATTAATATAGGATAATTATAAGATCCTTTAGCGATTTCATTACTAATTATGGGGAACATACCTCTTGTTCATGGTATAGGACAGATAAGAAGGAATGTAAATCCTATAGTGATGTTAAAGGTACTGCTATCAAGGAAGTCAAAGATAATGGTGGTTTCTTCCACATCAGATTGAGGTTTACATAGGAAACTTCGGTGGAAAGTACAGAACACATAGACTAAAGATGATGTTAGAAAACACCTTCAGAGGAATTTTGACCCAATAATCTTGATGGATATTTGACAAGGTATTGAGCAAAGTTGAAAATGGTAGCGGGAAATTTGGCCAGTGTAATAGTGGACATGCTATTTTTCTACATCGTATGTTCTGCAAATAACCAAGAATGAAAACTGTATGGAAATGATATGTCTTGTCCTTTGAAGTGCGAAGAGTATGGAGGATTTGAGTTCTATACATAATATGATGGCAGTATAGAGAAAATGAATATCTTGAGTAGTCAGATCCCAAATATAAGCTTGATGAGATTAGTGACCGAAGAACCATTTGGCCCAGGTTATGTATATGTATCCAGTTGATAGGCTTCGAGTTGTAATGAAACTGCACTGAGTTATATGGCTCTCATTCGAAATAACAAGATTGGCAAGTCTAGTATGAGCAAGTGATTGTGGAACAACTTTCTTTGATAGAATTCGACTCCCATATGAAGATTTCATCATTGTCTATAGTTTTTTCTTGGCTCTATGAACTGAATCTCAAAGAGGTTAAAAAATTTGTAAGCTTTATCGATAATTTTGAAATCTTGTACCATTCTGCGGAATGCTCTATATCTACAATAGGGGTTGTAGAGAAATTGATAGTCACAAATATTTTTTGGAAACCAATTGCTGCTTGATTTATCAATTTTTACTCTTTTAACTTAGAAAAACTGATTTAGGCCTATAGGAGCACCTTTGAAAGCTATGACGGTTCGCAAAGGAAGGATTTGGATGTAGAGTTATCATATTGTTCAAAAAGGTTTTTATTCATTCAATTAACCAATTATAATCTATGTAACAAAACCTTCAAGGACTATACATTTACAAAGATATCTAGGGTCTATATGAGAGCTGAAACCAAGGTATGCACAAAGATGCTGAGATTAGTCGTCAATTCTATTTTAGCTGTCAAACCGAATATATGAGAAGAACTGGCTAGAGTTTTCTTGAAAGAAATGGTGTTTTCAAGTAATAGGGCTTTTAAATTATAAAGGCTCTAAATGGTTAATTTATCATTATTACCTTCTTTATATTAATAGGTATTGATTCTTTCTTTTTGAAGAATACGGAAAGTAAGAAGTTGCTCTTCTTGAGGAGTTTTGAAGTTGTAGAAATCTTCAGGCTTCTTTAGTATTTATAAACACTTGGATGACTTGATGTTTGTAGTGAGATCGTTTATATGACTTTCATTCTTGAAAATAAAGTTAATGACACGATATTTTTAGTCAAAAAGCTCTATATATAGAGGTAACGAGGAAAGGGTAAAGAAATTGAAAATGGCGGAACAATTGTATTCGCGGTGAATAACTAGATGATTGATAAATGGATTAGTGGTTTGAAGTAGGGGGATGAAAAACCACCAAGAAGTTTCATAGGCTTCAAAGGTAGTAAGATTGTATTGTTTTGAATGGGTGCGATCCAATATCTGATTAGGATACATAGTAGGGAGGATATCCCATGCGCAAACCATGCTTATCACAAACCTTAGGGGTATGTTAACTATCGTGTAATGGAGACGTGTAGATAGGCAGCTAACACATGGTTGAGATCTTTGCGGGTGAAAGGTGATGATGGCTGGATGCATGCAATAGAGTTGCGAGGTCGGATGGCATGGGGCACTGGTGTTTTAGACTATGCGATGAGATTAATATGTAGTATACTGATCGAGGTTATATAATACATACTTGACTGCAGTGTAAATGGTAGGGTGTAATGTTATAGCTCAGGCGGGGAATATATGTAGTGGGGCGAGATTAATAACATGTGGGGAATAGAACTATAGGTTTAAATAAAATATGTGTGTAGGTTGGGATCATAATACATAAAGGATTTTAAATAAAATATGGGATAAATATATATAATGGGAGTTAATACATTAGGGTTAGTGTTAAAAATGTAATGTAAGTACATGGAAGTCAAAACCACTAGAATATAGTGTAAATCATCGATGTCGGGAATATATTTCTTCATAATGGGTCTAAATATAATATTTTAGCATTTATACTTAGGATTAAAATATTTTTGTGGGATTTTTGGGTTTTTTTTTAACGAAAGGGAATTAGTAAAGGAATTTTCATTTTTTCTTGAGTAAAATCTGCATGTTTTTTAACTTAGGAAAAGGGGAGCTTTTTGCAGGGGGGATGAGTGATAATGGGAAAAAGGGAAAAATGAAGGGGGAGAGGTATTTTTTACATACGGGAAATGATTTTTGTCACAGGAAGATTAATAAAGTGAAATGATCTAAATTTACGAGATCCATGTAACATTGAAAAGCTGCCTTTTTCTATACGCTATCTACAACTTATTTTTGCACTTTATTTTCAAGGGTGCATTTGAAGTTTGCAAACCCTTATCCATTATTTCTTTTATACAACAAACTAACTAATTATATCCTTATTTCTTCCAAGGGCTCGGATTAAATTGTTGAGCTCCTTATTATTACTCTACCTAGCTTCTTTGATCTACCACGAGATTAAACTATTTGGAAGTCTAGATCTTTTATTCTCTATCTAACAACATGAAATTTAAAGCATAGAAAAAAGTCAAGATTAAGCTATTTGACTTAACATGGATTATGGCATTTTAAAACAAGATGCACATAATATTTATTTTGCGTGAAGAAGTAAATAGTAGTGGCATTTGGATTTGCATCACTTTCATGATTCATTTCTTTATCTCTCTCTGTGTTGGGGTCCATTTTTTTATTCTTTTTTTATCTTTTTTTCTGTGTACCAAGTCCTTTGATTTTTCTCTTTTAGGACTTTTTACCCTCTTTCACATTTTTTGATTTTCTAGTATGGGAAAACAATTTGCGAAAGCAAAGTATGTACATATTTACAAGACTAATCAAAGTCAATTCAAAATTATGAATCCTATTGCTATAGGACCACTAACATGCTCAATTTCCCATAATTGTCGAATACCATCAAAACCATTGGAGAAGTAAGTATGCAAATAACTAGTAGTAATTACTATAGCCAGCCATCTGGATTGACAAAAATATCACGGGGAGGAATATGAGGAAATAGGATTTGCATAGTCAGAGAGGACAACATCCATGGGTGGGAAATGAACATGCTAAAGTCTTCAATATAACATGCATAGATACTAAACAGGATGTATTCGATGTAATACTGGACATGCGAGTGAACAAGGGAATTAAAAGCCAGCGAAGGTTGTGGAATTGCATCACCACCTCCTGCTGTAGTTTCCATGCCCGAAGATAAAACAAAAACCCTGCCCTCTAATTGCGAGAGACTGAGGTAGAGTCATGCTGATTTGACCGGAACACGTTACATAACTCAATAAAGACCCAAAAAATGAGCCAATACAAATCGATATATGTCATGTCAAAGGAAACCCCATCCCATTTCTCTTAAATCAAACTCACTAGTTATTGGGAGGCTTGATAAAAATATTTCAAAGACGAGAACCCAGAAGACCCATAACATACACCGATGGATTATCTTCATCGTAGAAGAGTATATTACCGGGAGAAAATTGAATACATACCCACACAAATGACACACGAGGTTTCCCAAATCTCACACCTTATCCTTTGTCTTCTTCCTGGTGTTACGCAATCCCCTTTCTTCCATACTAGAAAAATTGACACGGAGAATGTTTTTAACGGGCCCCCACATCCTCATACCGACGCTTTCCCCTAGACCCTCCTTAGCGACCTCACGACATGCCTTGTTGTTTTCAGTTTCTTAAATGTGGTCATTAATCATTGTGGGTGGTAGCCCTCCCCTCTATCTGACACACATCATGTCCCTCTGCCGGTTTCTTGTTGCGTACGGTTTCCACGTTGCACCAAGCCCCTTCCCACATGGAACCTCGATCGGGGGTTATGTTTTTTTGTTGTTGTCACTTTCCACGATCTCTTGTAGAGTATCCAGTTCGATCTCTGTATGGTTTGATCTAAAGTCTCTTGGGATGTTACCTTGATTTCTACGCCATGATTACCGTCGTCAGGTTGCCTCATTACACGATCTCCTAACATGAGACAAAATTACGTAATGATGATAGATGCGATTGTGAATGAATATATTGATAAAATTCCTTACTAAATTAATAAATTTATTATTCACAAATAATAATAGTAATTATAAAATAATAATTTTTAATCAATAAAATTAATTATAATTATATTAACATACTAAATTATAACACTATTAGTGACAATTGTTAGTTTTTTTTGTATGTGTATAATTTATAGTAATTAAAATAAAAATATCCAAATTAGTGTTTGAATATTTATTGGTGATGTTCTTAATGTAGTGATGTCGGAAGTGCTTCCTGATAACCATTCTTATCATCAACGTTTCGAGTCTAAACCAATACCCATCGTACGAGACAAAAGCTAGTAGAAGAGAATGGATAACGAGACATATAAATGTGAGAGAGAATTGTACAAAAGAAATAAATTGACGGCGTGTTTCGAGAGAAAAATCACTACTAGAGGTTTGTTGGGTCAAAACCTCCACGAGAGCGGGGCATGCCATTCGGAAAGGACTCACACACAACCATACTTGAATGCAAAAAACTAGATAACAACGATAGTAGAACTCACCCATAGTCCTACGTTCGATGTAGATCTAAGCGGGGTCAAACCCCCGGCCAACCTTTCTTCTCCGTCGACACGGAAAAAAAGAAAGAACGTGCACGGAAACCTAGTTGTAGAGCATATATTTATCTAAACGTTAGTGTAATCCATGTGAAATATGATATAAACTATAATATTTGCTTAATAATCAATCTTTCCACATATACAAATAGATACTAACACATAAGTTGGGGAACAAGATGGTTCTTCATTATTATGAATAGCATGTACGAAATAAAAGTGGAGAGATCACACAGATATTGTGCAGATCTTCTGAGAAAAATAGTCATCGATTAGTCATACCCTTTCCTCGCTAAAAAACTTCCAAGACTTGTGCACTCGAGATGGCATATAAATGGATGAACATCTCCTGGAAACAAGGGTTTCTGTTATAAATGCGGGAAAGTGCGAGGCGGCAAGGTCGGACTTGAATTAGGATTCCAACAGTATATTATGCTTGTAAAATTTCTCTCTCCCTTAGAATTAGCTGTGAGGGGCTTTAACTCATAAATACGTTTCGATCGGTTAAACCAGATTGGCCAAACTCTGGTGATTTAATCTTGGTCTGCATAAACCAGTCACGAAAAATAGGGAATTTATATATTTTTTAATGGTTTTAATAGCATACGCGAAGAAAAGTACATGTGGACTCGCGTATACACATGGAAAAGTTTGGGCATACCCGCGTATAGAATTTTAACAACGTTTTTAGTGAATTTGTTCAAGTACGTAGGAATGGGTGCCCAACCATAAAGACAATCATGAATCACCTGAGGGTGAAAAATGATGCTATAGCAGATGCTAATATGAGGTGCAGGGGTACATGATGGCCGAAATGTATTATGCACATAGAAAGAACTTCGTAAAGGACAAGAGAGGACTTCTTGGTTATTTTGCCAAAAACCAATGAAAGAAAACGGAGAGTCAACTCATGCGCGAGGCGAACGCCCACTGTGGTGAAAATACATCATATGGAAAGTATAGAATAGATCCAAAATGTATACAAGTATACCATTTGGCGAAAGTACCTGAGAATCATTTGAGCATGGCAGAAATACAAATGAATCAATATAAGTATCATATAGACATCGATCTATGATGAAGCAGTCTTCTTAGATTCCCAATAGTTCACGAAGCATTTCGAACATGGGACATTGCTCTTCATATTTGGCATTTTTAAAAACTTGAGCAATTCGCAATTAGAATATTTAGTGATACTCGATCACTTGAACTATGATCGGTATGTGTGTTCACTCTCTCCATGATATGGTCATCTGCAAAATTTCAATAGTCGTTCTTCATCATAGCATTTTGGGCTGCGCATCTGTGACTTTCTTTATTACAGATATTCATATACGTTGATCTTCTGTGCATGTCTTACCAAACCCATGATTTTGTGAAATGTTCTATGGTGAAAATTCCTAAATTTCAATTTATGAACGGACAAATGAATTGCAAGGATGGTTTATGAGCTTACTGACAAATTCGGTGCGATTTGACGGTGATTTACTCTTCATTTTAATGAAAAAGTTTTTTTCTCGAGCACTTTTTTCAAATCCTTGATATAGCAAATGAACCAAATGAGGTAATTTGTCTATTTATGTTCAAAGTTGAAAATTTTACATAAAATTATTTATCTTTATATAATCTATATTCATTTTCTTCAAAATGCTATGAAGTGCACAGATTGGTATGTTTTCGAATTTGACATTGAATTTGAGATTTTTCTGGTTTGATCCATGATTAATCGACTCGTCATAGCGGTATATGATCTTCAGCATAGGTTATTCCTTTTGGACGCTCCTGTCATGAAGTTTGACTAAAAAACCTCTCGGTGATTTTACCGTGAACTAGTGACTCATTGGGATCGCATTTTGTGATTCCCCGATTAGATGCTTCGATTCTATTTCGGGGAAAATCACCTGGGAATTTGTTGGGTCAAAACCTCCACGAGGGCATGCCATTCGAAGGACTCACACACAACCAGCCTTGGATAAAACTAACGAATGCGCCGTCTGTGAGCCTCTTAGTAATCCTACGTTACGAAGTGATCCACTTGAAGTCCAAACCCCCAGCCCTTTCTTCCTCCATAACCATAATAGAAAGAACGTGCACGGAAACCTAGTTGTACAACATATATTTCTCCTAAACGTTAGTGTAATCCATGTGAAATACATTGTGATGTCTTACAGCAACAATGTGATATACATATACGAATGAATCTCTTCTTCTGTTGAGAACAGAATCGTTTTATCTTCAATATTATGAATAGCATGTACGAAATAGATGGAAGATCACTGAATCCTTCCACGATCTTGAGCGAGCACGTGTCGAGATTCGTCACGCCCTTGCCTCACTAAAACTTCCAAAGACTTGTGCACTCGAGATGGCATATAAATGCATGAACATCTCCGGGGAAACAAGGGTTTCTGTCATCTGGGAAAGTGAAGGAGGCACGGGAATTGACAGACAGGATTCAACGGAGTATAATGTACATGGAACTACCTCTCCCTGGTCATGCACATGAGGGGCTTTTATACTCCCTCAGAAGTAGTTTCGGTCAATTTGAAACAGTTAATCTTGAGAGTGGATGAACTCTTGACAATAAAATGATCAAAATGAAGAACCTGTTTTAATGGTTTTAATGGCATACGCGGAAAAGTACATGTGGACTCACGTATACACGCGGAAAAGTAAGGCATGCACGTGTGGGAATTTTAACAACATTTTTTAGTGAATTTGTTCCGTCTGTAGGAATGGGTGCCCAAAGCCATAAAGACAATCATGAATCACACTAAGGGTGAAAAATGATGCTATAACAGACTATCTAAGAATTGAAAGTTTCAATTCTGCCTCAACATCAGAGAAAAACATTTTGATCGGGGAACTTCTAAACAACTCATCATTGTATTTGGAATGGTGATCTATACGTAGGGACTGATGGACTAGTTTCCTTAGAAAAATTATAAGTATAGATAGTGTTTATAAGTGTAAAGCTAATGATCTAAATAGAGCTAGGGAAATAAAGAATAAATAAACTTAAAATAATCTAATCCTGGAAATATTTTTCTATATATGTGACTTTAGAAAGATCTCATATTTAACACGACAATATAAGATCAACAAATCATTTATGAAACGATGATAACTAATTTAATTGATCTTTAAATAAATTAGTTGATAATAAGTCTAACGATATAAAATTTTGTTGTCAAATGCATATACTTAAAATATTTCAATCACACACATCCAATAGTGATAAGTGTCTAATTTATTGTAAAAATATATCATGAATAAGGTGAAAATGTGAGGTTGGGCCCTACGCTTTTGTGAGAATCGGGGGTGGAAAAACATTTTTCTAGCGATAGATACGCTGGAACTTGCCTAACGCACCGTTCAGTAAGAACTCGTTCACTACATTGCGATTAATGACATCATGACAGTGTGGCAGACAGCAGATTTTTGATCAGAGATGGGAAAAAGCAGCAACAATAGTTCGGCAGAGACTCATATTTTATAAATATATCACATGTAGAATTTTTCTATTTTTAAAGACGTCTTTGTTTATACTATCTGTTTTGCGAGATTCTATTTGTGATTTTCATTTACATTCATTTTTGTGGTGGTGTTTGCTACTCTGTTACTGTTGACTCAGCTTTATGGACATGATTAAACACGTAGCCTCTCTATCATCTCTGTTGTTGATTTGGCACTTGCATGAATTCGTTTGGTCGGGAGTTGCTTGCGAACGAATTTCCAGGTATCTAGATATCATGAAATTAATTTAGACGAGGTGTTTTCCACTACTGATTAAGAGATTTATTTGATTGATTTGATTGCTTTGATGAGATATTCTTGATTTGTGATTTAATGTTGGGATATGATCATGTGAATGTGAATGTCATGAGTTTCAACAGTGCTTTGTGAAATCGTAGGCTAAATATTTTCTCCTTGTTTAAAGTAGCGGTATCATCTTAATGGACACCTGTTCAGATAATATTCGATTTGATTTACAATTTACTTTGTTTATATTTTTTTAAACTTATCCACGCATAGCTATTAAGGCTACTTATAAGAGCATTGTGCTATATCCCAATATATCTATGTATTGATTATGGCAGATACATGGAAAAGCCATGCAATGGTAAGGCTACACGTATTGAAAGCCGGTAAGTAAGTCGGTATTGAGGGAATAAAAATAGGACACAAAAAAGCTCCCCCTATACCTGACTTACTCCCTATGGAAACCACGAGTCTAATTTACTCCAGTTGAGTACTTACCCACAAGCACCTTCCGGAGGACACCACATCAAAGCTATTAAGGCCGAGTGTGATACCAAATCTTTCGATGATTTTGGTTACTTAGAAATCATATTAATACGGTGATGTAATTCTTAGCTTAATATTATAAAAGGTTTATTCAAAGGTCTATTTTTTCACATTTCTTTATTTGGATTTAAAGGAATTGAGATTTAGGCTTTGTTTCGAAACTAGGAGTGGGTTTAGCACAGAGAAAAAGTATGTGGATTTAGGCGTTTTTATTTATGATGCAAAATGACCGAGAGGCATTAGAGAATGGCAGATATACGAGGGAGAGACTATGTATAAGTAAGAATAGACGAATCACAATCACCTATTTACTTTCCTAAATTTTATTCGTTTTATATCTTTTATCTATTTACAAATTATTCATTATTCTTTCATATTTCTTTTACTATTTACGAGTTAACACAATGTACGATCATACTTATTTTTTAGTTCAGGGAACTGGTAGGAGTAACAACAACATTTTCAAATATAAAAAATATCCTTAATTCAAAAGCATCACAACAATCAATAACCTTGCTTGGCTTGTGCAAAATCCTAACATCTTGATGGCGAGTGTAGGTGCGAAGCTTTAAGGAGATGCTCGAAACTTTTGCACAATGTTTTCTAATTCGGGGGAATCTAATCCTAGTATTTACTTTCACTCTTGGTCATCGAAATTTATCAAATTTGTTGATAAAGGATGATAAATTCGCACATTCGAAGAAAAAATTCCCTTTACTATTTTAACGATATCAAAAGCTGTTTAAAGACCTTTCGGAAATATAACGAACCCACTTTAACTAATGTTCCAAAACCCTTCGGGGATATCATAATTGACTTTTTAAAAACGGTGCTTTAAACCTTGACACGTTAAACCCTTTGGAACTTTATAACATTTAAAAGCCATCGGAAATGAATCAATTTAAACCTTTGGAAATCTTTAACCCTTCGGAGATATATTAAAGCACTTTTTAAATAATGGTTAATGACTTTTTTGCGAAAGGATCAGATTTAAAACCTTAAATAAAACCTTGTTACGACAATCTTTCGGAGTCAGGAGCCTTTGGTTAACTCCCACACGGCTTTCGGCGCAATTGCGCATCGAGATCTCCATCGATCTGATTGGACGGCGATCGCATTCAATCGACCCACAAGACACTTATCAATCGATTGCAACGTGAAATGGGCTATTTTGGCAGCATGACGTGTCAAAATGTTATTTGATCGGGTCGAAATGAAATAAACCACTCATGCATCAAGCGGTGCGAAACCGGTGGTTTTGGTTTTACAGTAGCTTTACTTCAAATTTTGTTTAAATCGCGTTTTAAACATGGACTTTCACTATTTTTTCGATTTAAAGTTTGTAAACCTCTACAGAACCTCCTTTCTACCCTTACTGTAACTTAACAAGTATGGATCTATATCACCTTCTTGGTCTTCAAACCAAAACCTTGAATCTCTTGACTCCAATCACAATCACAATAAACGGTGACCATTTTGTCGATTATTGAATCTCAAGCAAAGAACCATAATCACTTCAATTTCTTCCAAATCTCTCACAAGAAAGCATTCTCTTCAAAATTCCACCCTAAATGTATAAGTCAATTGGATTTACGAAGGGTGAAAGCCTCGAGGAACTTGCGAGAATACATAGATAAACAAACTACGCAACTTTATTAAAACGAGAGGCAAAATCCTCTAAATCAAGTCTTCTACGGTCAAATCCGAATTCCTCCTTTACGGTTATATATGGATTCTACATAAGAAATTGACCTCTTCTTGAGGATCAAATTCTTCTATTTTATAAAAAATCCTAATTACATCATATCTTCCAAAATTCTATCAGATTTGAAGCTAAATATGCTGAAACAAATCTAAAACTACTCGATCCTCCTAAATACTTGTTGACCACTGTCTATTACAGCTTGTAATTTGACGGCTAAAGGCCAACATTTTGCTTGTAATACATTTTTTGATTGAATAATGACAGCGACTCGTTCGCGCGCCCCTCAAGACTCGACTTCCCATATCAAAAATCTTCATGGGTTCTCAGTCTGTTGAGCTCTTCCATAGAATCCGCTTCTTGTAGTTTCGCAAAGATGGTTTCTATCATCCAGGTAGCATCCTCAATTGGTCGAATTTTCACGATCAGTACAGGCTACCTTACCCCGTCTCTGGAACACTTTTCTAAGATCTTCAGTTTAATGTTTTACAGTAAATATTTAACGTAACACCTTTTGTCTTTCATTCGCCAATTGCCACCATTCATATCTTGACAATTATAGCATTGAATACTAGTATTCCAATATTAGAAGGTAATCTAATTTAGGCATGAGCAAAAATTTCTAATATCCTCGCATGGTCCATCTTTTGAATTCAACTCATATTGTTTCTTTAAATCTTCTTCGCGTATAGTTCCAAAGTACCAACTTCAAATGAACTTCTTCGTCAAATTTTTCCGTTTGCACGATGTTGTTGTCTTGTAATGGCATTTTTCCGCTCATGTATTGTTGTATTTGAAATACAAACTTTCCTTAGTAATTAATTGATTTCCAAGTCTCCTCAATCATAATTTCGCATTCTGTATAAACGATACGACACTCATTCCTACTTTAGTGAATCATTATATGTATATTCCCCCATTAAAATATGATCCCAAATTGTATGCTATCACTCAAGCTTTTCCGTAGTTACAAGAGAAAGGTATACCCAGGAAACTCACAAATCCAACTTTTAGATGCAAGACCCAGCTAACTGGGCAGAATTGCAGAGGCTCTCTTTACAGATTTCATTTGTTCTTAGAAGGCTGGTTAGCATAGATTCAAAGTTTATTAGAAACAGAATCAACAAATCAAGGTAAAGTTGAAGGTTTCAAATGATGAAGGAGTCAGCGATGGTTTTAATGATTTCTATTTTACGATGCAGAGGCATACAGGCAAGGATAACAGACAGAGAGCAATCCTGAACAAAGGATACGATCTTGAAGGGATGGAAAAAAAAAAAAAAAAAGGCAACTAAGAATCTTTCACCATATTCAAAGAAGAAGAAGAGAAATGACTACAAGCAAAAAGGCTTGATGAGGTTCTTTGTTATAATCACTATTGATCAGGCAGACATTTAAAAATTCATGCTTATAAGCAATTCGAAGAAAACATCAAGAATAATTACATTTGAAAACAGTACAATTAAGCAAATTATTTCAATCCTTTATATTATTGAGAAGCGGATATGATGGTATTAAAATAATAAAAATTAGGACAAAACACTTATTGGTACATGATCAACATGAATCCACATGTGCAGTCCGAGTGCTTTTCAAAATGGAGTCATCCGTAGCCACAAGTAAATTTGTCAAAAAAGCTTTTTATTCGAAAACCTCAGTAATGCAATGAGAGTAGCGAAGATACACCCCAAATGCTTCCAAGAGTGGTATTTATACAAATTCTAAACTAAAATATCTTGAAACAAATATCAAGGGTAGTTCTGATATATCAACTATTTACATAAATAGAACTTAAGATTTATCAAACTATTATCCTTGCTTTTCTTTTTATGGATAGGTGATGACTGAGAAAATTCGAATTTGATCAACTCTTGGATGATGATAGAGCATCCAAGTCACTAGCTTGCTTCCTTTCTTTGTGCAATCTGCTCCAGCAATTCTACAAACTTGGGTCAATGATATCTTTGTATTTCCAATCCGTAATACGTCTTAAAAAGTAGAAAGAAGTTATTGTCGATAAGAATGTTGACAGGTCAAAGCCTCTTTTGTTTACAAAATTGCCTCTCCAGCCATGCATAGTCTACTGTAACAAATATGTGAAACAGAGTTTTACGAGTCTGAAACAGCCTGTAAATTTTTTGTCTTATCTCTCTCATTATAAAACCACCATGAACAAACTGAGATAGTTTTTTAATAGCCAGTCCTACCAAGACAAAAAAACCTCCTTCAGTTTTGTATGAAATAAATTTTAGTTAGCCTGCAATCTCTCTGCAAAATGATGACTTAAACTGGTCTACCAAAAGTGCTTTTCAACATTGTTTAATATTCAGAATCATAATGGCTGTTAGAAAGTGAGAGGTTTTTGTATATGGCCCTCTTAAGAACATAAACCTCCTTCAGTTTTGTAAAATTCATCTTTTATTGATCACAATAAGTTCCTAAAACTACTATTTAAATATGCAATTTCTGCAAAAATGTTCCTTCTTGTTGTTTTTCATCTTTTCACTTTTTTGTTCTTTTAAGCATTTTTTCACTAGATAAAATTCAATGTTATTTAAATTATTTCATCTCCTCTTTTTACCATTTAAACGCATACGTATTTGCACCTATTGTTTACCTTTATTTGTCTATGCTTTCTTGCCTTTCATTTCTTTGTTACTAACCACAGTCTCTTTATTGTTATACCTTTCTAACCTTTGTTTGAATAGATTGAATACATAAATCTTGGGAAATGTAAATCTTATGATAGTGTGTTAGGCTAACATCAGGATGAGATCTTCTGATCACCTCTTCGGGGACAATAAAATTGATTTTTTCAGGCAATTTCTGATGGACAGAGTGAGGGTTTTATTGCAGTTCAAAATGGAGCATCATTCAAATATAGAGACTCCCATTGGTTTCTTGTGTGTTCAAAATGGCAGTTTCTAGGTTTCTTCTACCCAATCATCGTGATTTCAGTTTTAATAGAGGAAATTGGCACAATTGGAGTTTGGGGAACAATTCACGGTTGAAACCTCTGGGAAAGGCTCGGTGACGATTTTTGTACTACTGTGAAAAACAGGAGGGCTCTGCTGAGCTTTATTTGCGGTCGGGGCGGAAAGGGATCATCCCTTGCTTTTAGACGGAAGGGCGGTTCTTGCGCAGACAACAGGTAATGGCGGAATTTGTTCTGTACCAGGCATTGTGAGATCACGGAGATGATTAGTCAATTGTAGTGGAAATTTAAATAAAATGGGGCTATCATTTCGAATAACGAAATAACGGAAAAAACATGGAAAAATTGGCTTTATTCTGAAGTTAAAGTTTTATTTTCAGGATGGCGTCATCGTCTGGTGACTTTGTCATAAAGTCGGGTCGTCATGGTAGCGTGAGTCCATATCCTTTTGGTCGGAGTAGTGATGTGAGAGGTGATTCCACGAATGTTTGCCACGTGGATGTCGGACTTTTCCAAAGCCGCCTCGTTCCGTGGTTAACGTTCTCTGGATGAGTAGCGAGTTCCTGGACCATTGATACGCGGAGGGTTAATCAATGGCTTATGAAATAGATGAAGATTTAGAATCTGACCGTGGAGCTTTAAACACTTTTTAACGTTGTTTAATCCTCAGAGAATATTTAATGGATAAAGGTGCTCAGACTAGTCAGATGATGATAAATACTAAATATTCTTAAAAAATGGTTAAGTGGTTGGTGGAGTAGAATGCAGTGGACAATCCACGGTGGTACAAGACTTCTCTGAAAGTTTTTATTCATATTTTTGCGTTTTAAACATGCATATTGCATGTTTAAAGTTTTTATGTATATGTTCTTTTATTATAGTATTATTAGCTTATTATTTACCATTTATATAGAGGCAGATTATAATATAAAGATAATTTATAAAGAACTTATGAGATTTTGTGAATATTAAGCATCTTTGATACTTTAGTTAAACACTATAATAAAAGGGTTTTTTAGGGTATTTATAAAAAATGAGTTATATACTTAGGATAGAATTATTTCACTAGGGATTTTAGTAAAATAGAGTTAAACATTAATATGACAAAGGGACAGGAAACTCCAAAACATTTGCACATCTAGAAAAGTGATAACCACGGAAAGTAAATGGAAATATCTTATTCATGAACTTGGCAGTGGCAAAGTTATGATTGAGGTGCATATATTTGTATGATGTTCCTAAGTAAAGAGGTTGTAAGGACAAGTTCAGATGGATTATCATGATGGATTATCTCAAATTACTACTTAGGTCTTTTTATCATTATCGGAGAATCAAGGAAATGCCTTGAGCCCAGCGATCTCCAAATCACCTTAGTGCTTTGGAAATTAAAACTTTTGAGGGGAGACTAGTGATGAGGAAGTTAATGGAATTTGACATGACATTGACTTGATGACTGCTTTATTTTCTATGGTGAAGTAAAGGATCAAAGAGCAATAGCCTTTATCATTCATGGAGTGTTTAACTTCAAACCATCTGCACTATATCTTCTTCTGCTCCTTTATTAGACATTTGACACCAAACCATTTTCAGCATCTTTTGATAATCTATCAAATACCTTGGACGTGAAACCAGTTAAGCAACATTTTATTTATCTACTATACTTCTTGGTGCGTACCTTGAAGTAGTCATTTGTTCTATTCTGTTTATGAATGAAAATGATGATCAATTCAACAGTTGGCTCTATAATTGTATGGTGGCATTTTTGTTGTTTGTTAATAAATGCATGTTGTATTCTTCTACCTAATAATACTAATGACAGGTTCCAATACTGCTGTATTTTTATATTTTTACTTGCTGATTTTTCTTCTAGATTATATATATTTTTTAATTTTTGTTTGGTTTTAAATGTAGGACACGTGGAAAAGTTTTGTTGTTATAGTTCTAATCGATGATGTAATATTTCTAATGATATGAAATTATTCAATGTTCAGATTATTTTTAATAGTCAAGGACAAACTGATCAGATGCCTAAACATGTCTTCAAAGCTGAACTGTAATCTCAGCTAACCAGTAGCTTTATTTGACACATAGGTAGTGAAGGATTTTGAAGCTTAAGACTACGCCGGGCTTGCTCAAGAAGTCATATCAATCGGCAGTGCAGTAAATTTGTGTTGAAAAATCTTGAATTGAATATAGTCCTTTTTAAATTTTTGAAATCTAATCTAAAACTAAAACAACACACAAATTTTCAAACCAACTTAATGAAAAACTAGCTGAAAATTGAAAAACTATGCTCCAAAATTGAGCTTATTAACACTCATCTATCTACTTTCGATCTCTTGCGTTCAAGCCCCGCTAGTTAATTCAATAAATATTATTATTGTTGAAACGTGTATGCTGTGATTTTGTTGCATTTCTTGCTAGTTATCAAATTAACTATGACCTCATATAAACTTATTTAATAGTGAGATGAAACCATGGATATACAACGACTCTAGTACAAGGTCTTCAAAATTCTCTGTAGTGTTTAACGTGTGGTGTACATATTGTAGTTGGCATATACACGAATATGAAAATGCTATTTTTCATCTTTATCTCTATGCTTCGGACTCTAGTTGTGATATTCTTCTTGACACTAAATATTTGAGTGCCAGTCTTATGTCTTGGTCAAATCTAATTGAATATGAAGATACTGATACCTTCAACGTCTTCAATATCTCTATATTGAATCATGAAAATCTTGAAGATACTGGTCTATTGACGATATCTTGCAGAAGTCCATGGGACTTCTAGAAACTTCCAACAAGTTTCATTCTTTTCTTTTAAATATGTTACCTACATTTCCTTTAAAAGATGGAAATGGTTCAAAAAAATAGTGGTATGGAACTTTCTTGTGTCATTTGATCATTTATTTTCAATAGGAAGCCAATCTGTAAGTGATAAATCGGTCAAATGATTTCATTATCTTCTTCATTATCATTCTGTTCCTAAAAGTTGCTTTGATTATTAGTGTATGGTTCTCTCGTAAGTACAGTGACTAAAACAAGTGAAAATCTTCTTTATTTCCCTTTATCTTCCTTCATATCTTTATTTGATATTGTTTGATCATTGTCTTCAATTGTTAAAGCGCATTTCTTCATATGGTATACGATATAAAGTTGATGAGCTTCAGTTGTAATATCATCAATGATGTTTGATAGGAGTGCTCAAAATAGAGTATCACTCAACCTTGTTAATTTCGCAATTCCCCTCTTCCTCATATTGATTTGTAAATTCATTTCTGATTTATGATAATTTGAATTAAAATTTGTTCATAGCTATCAGCCTATATTCTTCATGGTGATTTTGAATAAAATTCTTCTTTCATAGTGATCTCATTGTTAATTCATCTAGTTTTCTTAAAGTTCGAGTTTACCTGCAATGTTTTCTTCCTCTTCTTCTACTCAGCACTCTGTTGATTTGGAAGTGCTTCCACATCAGCGCAGCCAATGCTGCATACTGTACAAGTGTTTTTGGATCTCTTTTCTGTAAAATTCTGTTGCAAGATCAAGGCACTTGGATAATGCAAGAAAGTGAATCATGAGGAGGTCCTAATACTTTCTGGCATTGAATAATAAACTTGATTAAATGCAGCTGGAAAATTGTTGCTGTGTTTTTCATTTAAATGTCTTTTCTAATTGATTATATTCTTGATCCCAAATGATTAAACTTTGGGTATCATCTATCGAGCTGATAGCTGCGGTAAGGATATAGCATCGGGTAGATTTTAGACAACTCTTTATTCTATTTTTGCAAAGAAAAGAAAAAAATTACGTTTTAACATCATCTTCATCAATCTCAAATAAATCCAAATAATTTCAAAACAGAATATTTTTAAGGCATGATATTTCTCCATAGTCTAGGAAGATACTTGTAGTATTTTTCGGGAAAATCATGGAGTAAAGGAGGTAAAATAAGGAGACTATATCTATACGGAACTTTCTATGGCACGGGGATATGTACGAGGATTATAAGAATCAGTCTGAATTATTTGAAACTGAATTAAAATGATCATCATTAGATTCATAGAAAGGCTACTCAAGGGTAGGATAATTATTACTTACAATCTTCAAGGAAAAAAACTAAAAACTAATCTAAGATTATAAAATACAATATACATTGAAAAAATTTCTTAATGAGAAAAGTAATATGTGGATTAGTCAAGTTGGCAATCACCATATTGTCCTTTGAGTTCATTCCTCCGGTGGAGTCTTGATTAAAATTGATTTGGAGTCGCAGTGGATGATTTCATACTTTGTGTGTCGATCACATGCATCATGATAGATCAAGCACGTAAAGCAATTCGAAGAAAAATTAGTTCTTAGGAAACTGATACTATGATTATTTTATTTTTTATGAATTTTCAAACAACTTCTATGATTTCTTTAAGAAATTTAAGATTTTCAATTAAATTTTTCTCACAAAGATTTATTGAACAAATGCTGATGAATATTTCTGAATCAAAGTTCGGTTATAAGCTAAGCAGAAGGATAGTAGGCATTCTTTATTTACTATACGTTGATTCTGGGCAGCCATTCAAACTACACAGCTGATCTTAGAATACAATACATAGAAAACATAAATCAAAAAACAATAAAATTATCAATAAAATGATTCAGATCCCCAGTATGGTCGCCACTATGTTATCACTCAGGTTTTCCTAGAAGTTTTGTAAGAGGAAAGTATACCCGAGGTAACCACAAACCAACCTTTTAGATGCAGAATCTAGCCAATCTGCATCCAGAGAGGGCTCTCTCTTTATGATTTATCTTTGTTCTTGGAAGGTTTTAGGCTAGTTATAGATTCAAAGTTTGTTTTGGGAAAATGGTGGAATCCACAAACTAAGGGCAAGGTTGAGGGCTTTCAGTCCATTGGGCTATGGAGTCTAAGGATGGCTTTACTGGATTTCTTTTCTAAACACAAGATGGTATTACGGGGCAAGATAGCTAGACAGAGAACAATCCTTAAAATTTAAAGTGGATGGATGGTCTTGAAGGGATGAAAGGCAGCTAAGAATCTTTCACCATATTCAAGAGAAAGAAGAGAAATGACTACAAGAAAAGAGCAATGAAGGATTCTTTGTTATAGTAATCAACAATGATTAAATTAGCGAAGCAGGAGCATTTAAGAATTCATGCTTATAACTAATTTAGAAGAAAACATTAAGAATAATAACATTTGAAAACAGAGTACAATTAAGCAAATTATGTTTCAATCCTTTATGTAAATTATTCAGAAATAGATATGATGATATGATAAACTAATATAAAATTTCAGACAAAGGGTAGAAACACTTATTGAACTGTAGTCCAACACATGAATCCTGCAACAAGTCCAGTGCTTCAAAACGTCATCCAGCAAGCCACAAGTAAATTTCTCCAAAAGCTTTTATTCCGAAAATCTCAATGTTACAGCAGAGTAATAGAATCCACCCCCAAATGCTTCCAAGAGTGGAGTATTTATACAAATTCTAAACTAAAATATCTTCAAACAAATATCAAAATTGGTTCACAAATCTCTCCAACTATTTACATAAATAGAACTTAATTAAAGGACACTCAAACTAATGCATCTATTTGGCACTATTTTTTATGGGTAGGTGATGACAAAGAGAAGAATTCGAATTTGATCCAACTCTTAGTTGATGATGAGGCATCCAAGTCACTAACTGCTTCCTTTCTTTGTGCAATCTGCTCCAACAATTCTGCAAACTTGGGGTCCAATGATATCTTTGTATTTATCAATCCGTAATAGATATGTAAAAAATGAAAGAGGTTATTGTAGATAAATAAGTTGGTGTGATAAACCTCTTTCATTTTCCCAAAATTCATCTCCAGCTATGCATAATAGTCTCTGTAAAAAATATGTGTAAAACAGAGTTTTACAGAGTCTGAAAAATGGCCTGTAAAGATGCACATGTATCTCTCATTCTAAAACCACTGTGAAAAAAATGAGATATTTTTTTGTAGATGGGTCTCTTAGGAACAAAAACCTCCTTCAGTTTTGTATGAAGTATTTTGGATTGGCCACAATCCTCTCTGCAAAATGATGACTTAAACTGGAATTTTCTGCAAAAAGTGCTTTTCAACATTGTTTAATATTTCCAAAATCATAATGGCTGTTAGAAAAGTGAGAGAGGTTTTTGTAGATGGCCCTCTTAAGAACATAAACCTCCTTCAGTTTTGTAAAATTCATCTTGGATTGATCACAATAGTTTCTGCAAAACTATGACTAAAATATGCAATTTCTGCAAAAATGTTCCTTCTTGTTGTTTTTTCATCTTTTCACTTTTTTGTTCTTTTAACTGTTTTACTTTCACTTTAGATAAAATTCAATGTTGCTGAAAGTATTTTCATCTCCTCTTTTTACCATTTTACTGCCTTCTGTATTTACTTTTACTGTTTACCTTTGACTGCTCTGTAACTTCTTTTTAACTTTCATTCTGACTTTTACCTGATACACTTTAACCACTGATACTCTTTAGCTGTTATGCTTTCTAACCTTTGTTTGAATAGATTTGATAACAATCTTGGAGTAAACAAATCTTATGACTGGTATTAAGACTGTTTATCCAAGGATGAGATCTTCTGGTCACCTCTTCAGGGGACAACTGAGTAGATTTTTCAAGCAATTCCCCAATGGACAAGGGAGTGAGGTTTTTAGCAGGGTTTGTGGAGCATGTTCAGACTGAACTCCCATTTGGTTTCTTGTGTGTTCAAATGGCAGGTTTCTGAGTTTTTCTTCCATACAGAATATAGTGATTTCGGTTTTTAATGAGGAAATTGGCACAATTGCCGAGGTTGAAGTTGGGGGAACAATTGCACAGTTTTAAAACCTCTGGGGAAGGGCTCAGTGACGATTTTTAATCACTATTTCAGCGAAAAACAAAGAACATTGAGCTTTATTTGCAGTCGGGGCGGAAAAGGATAAATACCTGCTTTTAGACGGAAGCTGGTTCTTTAACATGCAACAGGTAATGGCGGGACTGTTCTTCAATACGAGCACAGCAGAATCTTGGAGTGAATTGGCCAATTGCAGTGGAAATTTGAAAATCGCAGCGGGAGCTCTGTCGTTTTCAGAATAACGAAAATAACCGAAAAACACGAAAAAATGGCTTTATTTACAAGTTAAAAGGGTTTTTTATTTTTTCGAGGTGTGACGTCATCGACGTACGGGCTGACGTATGCAAGGTTGGGCGGTAAGCGGTAAGCGGTAAGCGCCCGCACCGCTTTTGGATGAGGGTGGTTTATATCGGAAGGGCAGCGATTCCACAGGATGATCGCCACGTGGATGGTAGACTATTCAAAAACATGATTCCGTGGTTAACGTTCTCACAAGGATGGGTAGCGGGGTTCCGTGGACCATTGATACAGGAGGTTGATCAGAGCCCAGTGAAGCGATGGGGGAATGGCGGAGGTTTTCGAATGTGGGCCGTCGGGCTTTAAACACTTTTGCGTTGTTTAATCACTCAGAGGCATATTTAATAGGTGGAAAAGGTTATTAATTAGTCCTGATGACTAATTAATCCCGTATGCGTAAAGAAAAGGGGTTGCGGCGGGGTTTGGTTAGGTGGAATGCCAGGTGGACAAACCACGGTGGCACGAAACTTTTCGGAAGTTTTATTCATATTTTTTTGTTTAAACATACATATCACATGTTTAAAGTTTTTGTATATATGTTTTTATTATATGGTAACAAATAAACATTATTTAATTACCATAAGGGCGGGATTATAATATAAAGATATATTTAACCAAAGGGCTTATGAAGCGGGGTTTTTAATGAATATTTGGGAAAATAATTACTTTGGTTAAACTATATAATAAAGGGGTTTTTTGGGGTATTTATAAAAAAGGAGTTATATACTTAGGATAGGGTATTTCATTAGGGATTTAGTAAAATAGAGTTAAACATTAATATGACAAAGGGACAAGGGAAACTAAAAACATTTTGCACATCTAAGAAAGTGATAACTTCTGAAGTAAATGGAAATATCTTATCTTCAACACTTAAACTTAGAGTAGCAAGTTATGATGAGGGATTTTTATGGAATTTTGCATGATGTTCCTAAGTAAAAGGGGATTTTACTTAGGACAAAGTTAAAGATGGATGATTATAATGATGGATTATCTCAAGTACTTAGGTCTTTTTTATCATTAGGCCGAGGGTCCGGTCCCTCCAGAAGTCAAGGAAATGCCTTGAGCCCCTTTGATCTCCAAATACCTTAGTGCTTTGGGGGAAATTAGTAAAACTTTTGAGGGGACAGTGATGAGGGAAGTTAATGAGTTTGACTTTGCTTGCTGTGATTTTCCAGTGTATTTTCTGCTTTAGTACTTATGATGAAGTAAAGGATCAAAAACATGTAGCAGCATCATTCATCAGATAACACTTTGCAGCACCATCTACCTACCCTATCTACTTAACACTACCATTTTTTCTTCTTTATTAGGGTGCATTTAGACTTGCAAACCCTTTTCAACCTTTTCTTTTTACATGATAAGTTTATCTATTTCTACCCTTATTACATCCAAGGGCTCAGATTAAGCTGTTGAGCACCTTTTATTAACTCTACCTATCTACTTATCTGCCAAGATTAAACTGTTTGGCTAGATATTTATTCTCTATTCTACAACATGAAATTGAAAATGAATGAGTCAAGTTTAAACAGTTTGACTCTTCATAAATTGTGGCAAAAGTTTGACAAACGGCACACAATTTGTTTATTACATCAGAGTAAAAAGTAGTGGCATTTAGACTTGCACACTTTCCTTGGCCTTTGTTTTTGATGGGGTTCATTTCTTTTACTTTTTTGGCCATTTTTATTATTTTTACCCTTTGATTTTTCTTTTAGGGTATACCCTCTTTATTTTTAAATTTTTTGATTTTTTGGTTTTTCAAGAATATGGAACACCTTTGTCCAAGAAAAAGGTTTGAACATATTCCATAGTTCAATCAAGACAATCATGAAAAATGACACCTATTGGTATAGGAGTCTAACAGGATGTTCTCCTGCAAGACTTCTCAAAAGGTTACCCAAAATTTTGTTCACTACTTCAGTCTGCCCATCAGTCTGAGGGTGATAAGCTGAGATGAAACTCAGTTTAGTACCAAGCTTCTTCCACAATGTCCTCCAAAAATGACCAAAAAATCTGGTGTCTCTATCAGAAACAATACTTTTAGCTAACCCATGTAATTTGACAATTTCATTGAAAAACAAATTGGCAACATGAGTAGCACCACTGGTTTTATAACATGGAATGAAATGTGCCATTTTTGAAAATCTGTCAATTACAACATAAATTTTATAATTTCCCCTCTGTGTCTTAGGCAATCCTAAAACAAAATCCATACTTACCATATCCTAAGGTCTGTCTGGAATAGGTAATGGAATTTACAAACCTACATTTTGACTTTTCCCTTTTGCATATTGACAAATTTTACAATTCTTCACATACTTTTCCACTTCAGATCTCATCTTTGGCCAAAAATAAAAATGACGTAGTTGCTCATAAGTCTTATCAACACCAAAATGTCCAGCAAGTCCACCACTATGCTCTTTTCTGATTAAATTTTCTCTCATAGAACAATTTGGTATGCACAACTGATTTCTTTTGAACAATAAACCCTCTTGCAAGAAATAATATAACCATTGACTTCTGTCTATCAAAACAGGATTACAACATGCTTCAAATGCTTCTTTGAAATCCAAATCTGTTTTATAGAGTTCTTTAAGAAAATCAAAACCTTTTACGACTTTCTTGAACAAGAATGCTTTTTCTACTCAAGGCATCAGCTACCTTGTTTTCTTGACCACTTATATGCTTCAATACAAAGTTAAAACTTTGAAGATATTCAACCCATTTTGCATGTTTTTGATTCAGTTTAGGCTGCTGCATAATATACTGTAAAGCATGATTATCCGAATATAGCACAAATTATTTAGACATTAAATAATGTCTCCACTTCTTCAATGACTGTACAATTGCATAAAATTCCTTGTCATAAGAAGAGTACTTCCTTCTTGTCTCATTTATCTTTTCACTGAAATATGCTACAGGTCTATCTTCTTGACTTAATATAGCTTCAATAGCATCTCCACTGGCATCACATTTCACTTGAAATGGTTTGTTAAAATCAGGAAAAACTAAGACAGGTTTCTCAGTTATCTTTTGCTTCAAAAACTGAAAATTTCTTTCAGCTTCAGCAGTCCATTTAAATGGTTTTTTTTCCTTCTTTATGGTTTCAATGATAGGTGCATTGATCTTACTAAACTTCGTTATGAATTTTCTATAAAAACTATCAAGACCATGAAAAATTCTTACCTCAAAAACACTCTTTGGTGAAGGCCACTCCACAATTGCCTTTATCTTCTCTGAATCCATTTTTAATCCTTCAGCAGAAACAACAAAACCCAGATATACCAATTCTTCTTTCATGAATGAAAATTTCTTTAAATTTATCAACAACTTCTCTTGATGTAACTTCCTTAAGACATAATTAAGATGTCTCAAGTGTTCTTCCTTTGTTTTGCTATAAATTAATATATCATCTAGATATACTATTGCAAATTTACCAATAAATTCCTTCAATACTTCATTCATAAGCCTCATAAAAGTACTAGGTGCATTTGATAAACCAAAAGGCATTACCATCCATTCATACAATCCCTCATTTGTTTTAAAGGATTTTTTCCATTCATCACCTTCCCTTATCCTAATTTGATGATACCCACTTTTGAAATCTAGTTTTGAAAAATATCTTGCTCCACTCAAACAATCCATCAAATCTTAAATTCTAGGTAAAGGAAATATATACCTGATTGTTATCTTATTGATTGCTATTGAATCAGTGCACATTCTCCAACCTCCATATTTCTTTGGAAATAATAATGTAGGTACTGCACAAGGACTCAAACTTTCTCTGATCACACCTTTGTCAACCAATTCCTGCACTTGTTTTCTGATTTCTTCATTTTCTGTAGGAGTCATTCTGTAAGCTGCTTTGTTTGGAAAATTTGATCTTGGAATCAATTCTATCTGATGGTTGATTCTTCTTACAGGTGGTAATTCATCAGGCAAATCATCCAAAATAATATCACAATAATTCTCCAACATTTCTTGAATTTCAATTGGAAAATCAAAAATTTTAGTAGAAGTAAATACTACCTTAGGTTTGAAAACTAAAGAAAAATTTACCTCTTCATCTTCAATCTGCTGCAATTATTCTTTTCCACTCAACATTAAAGCCTTTGGATCAGAATTTTTGCTTGATGCACCTTCTTCTTCCATAGGTAACAATGTTTGATTCATACCATCTTTGAAAAACTTGTAGGTGTTTCTCTTCCCATCATGTATTGCTGCTCTGTCATACTACCAAGGTCTACCCAGCAATATGTGACACACATCCATAGGCATCACATCACACATGATTTTATCTTTGTAGCTACTCATCTGAAATTCTATTTCACATTGTTCCTTTACTATCAGCTGATGTCCCTTCCGAAGCCATGACACCTTGTAGGGTGTTGGATGTTCCCTTATCTTCAATTTCAACTTCTCTATCACCTATGTAGAGACCAAATTATTTGTACTGCCACTATCAATGACCAGTTGACAACATTTCCCTTGAACTTTGCACACACTTCTGAACAAAGTCTTTCTCTGTATTGGTTCAGCAACTTCCTTTGTTTGTTTTAACAAAACCTTGTTAACGACCAAAGATTCTCCTTTCTCTGGCACCATTTCTTTCTCTGTTTCAGGCAAATTGCTGCTTCTTCTCCAATTTGAGCAACAATTGCATTTCTCTGGGTTGTCCCCACATTCTCTTTCTCTGGACATTCATAGGCTCCATGTCCCAATTTGTTACAACTGTAACATCTTACTTCTCTTCCTATGTTTCTGCCTCCTCTTCCTCTATAAGAACTCCTCCTACCACTTGCATCACCTTCTGTGGGTACATGCTGAGGTGAGCTGCTGCTAGCTCCATCTCTTGGTGCTGTAGATCTTCCTCTAGCACCTTGACTTCCCCTTCCTCGGAAAGTACCTCTTCCTTTGGCAGATTGTTTTCTTAGGAGTTTTTCTTCAACTTTTAAGGCCATCTGGTAAGCCTCTTCTACTGTCTTAGGAGACAATATACTTATCTAGTTTTGGATCTCCATTCTAAGAACATTTATGTACCTGGAAATCTTCTTTGTTGTATATTGAATTTTTCCTACTCTTATGCTCACTTTGTAAAATTCTTCTGCATATTCCTTTACTGTCATTAATCTCCATCTAAGATTCTGAATTTGTCTAGCTAATGAAAGCTGATAATCACTAGGCAAAAACTTACCTCTCAGCTTTGCCACCATTCTTTTCCAATTCTTGAATGGCTGCTTACCAACTCTCCTTCTCTCTACTTGCACTCCATCCCACCAAAGTGCTACATGTCCTTTCAACCTTGTGACAACAAACTTAACTCTCTTTTCTTCACCCATCTCTTCATAATCAAAGCATTTATTCATTTCATTGATCCAGTCTATCAACTCTTCTGGATTCAATCCTCCTGCAAAAGCTGATACTTCAAGTCTAGGCCTGGATGTAGATCCTAAAACTGATTTAAAGAATCTCATATTAGGAGTAATCTCAACATTTTATTCTTCTTCTTTAGCTTCAGGTTCACTGACATCTTCAGGATCTCTCTGGTGTCCTGTTTCTATTGATCCCAATCTAGCTTGAATTTGTTGCATAGTCTCTAGTACTTCAGCATTGGCAATTGGTCTACCTCTTCTTCTACCAGCTCCACCTCTACCAATTCTGACAGCCATGTTGGATTTCCTTTTCTGACTTTTGGAAGCTTGTTCAATATCTGAAAACTGCTCTGAAGATGGCTTTGATACCACAAATGATGGCAGTTTGGTGCAGGCTTTAAGGAGAGCTGCTCAAACTTTTGCACAATGTTTTCTAATTAAGGGGGAATATGATCATTGTCTTTACTTTCACTCTTGGTCATCAAAATTTATCAAATTTGTTGATAAAATTGATAAATTTTCATTTTCAGAAGCAAAAGTCCCTTTACTCTTTTAACCATTATCAAAACTGATTAAAGACCTTTCAGAAATATAACAAACCCACTTTAACCAATGTTCAAAAACCCTTCGGGGATAGCATAATTGAATTTTTAAAACGGTGCTTTAAACCTTCAAAACCACATTCAAACCCTTCAAAACTTTATAACATTTAAAAGCCATCGGAAATGAATCAATTTAAACATTTGGAAATCTTTAACGCTTCAGAGATATAATAAAGCACTTTTAAACAATGGTTAATAGCTTTTTGCAAAGGATCATATTTCAAACCTTAAATAAAACCTTATTGCAACAATACGTCAAGTCCGAGCCTTTGGTTAACTCCCACACAGTTTTCAGCGCAATTACCGTTGGATCTCCACCGATCCTGATCGAACGATAGTCGCATTCAATCGACCCCCAAACCTTATCAATCAATTGCAACGCGAAATGGGTTGTTTTTGGCACTGTGACGTGTCAAAATGTTATTTGATCGCATTTGAAATGAAATAAACCACTCATGTATCAAAAGCGACACGAAACTAGTGGTTTGGTTTTACAAAACCACTTTACTTTGTTTAAATCACGTTTTAAACACAGATTTTCACTGTTTTCGATTTAAACTGTAAACCTCTCTCGGAACCTCCTTTCTCTGCCTTGTAACTTAACAAGTATGGATCTATATCACTGCCAGTCTTCAAACCAAAACCTCGAATCTCTTCAACTCTGATCACAATCAAAGAAAAACATAACTTATTAGAGTTCTTCCAACCTTTTATACAGAGGTTAAATAACTCAATAAACAGTGACCATTTTGTCGATTATTGAATCTCAAGCAAAGAACCATAATCACTTCAATTTCTTCCAAATTTCTCACACATAAGTAATTATACTCAAAATTCCACACAGAATGTATAAGTCAATTGGATTTACGAAGGGTGAAACCCTCCGGGAATTTGCCAAGAATACACAAATAAACAAACTCTGCAACTTTATTAAAACAGAGGAAAAATCCTCTAAATCAAGTCTTCTACAGTCAAATCTGAATTCCTCCTTTGCTGAGGTTACATTTATAGGTTCTTACATAACAATTAACCTCTTCCTGAGGATCGAATTCTTCTATTTTATAAAAAATCCTAATTACATCATATCTTCCTAAATTCTAATAACTGAAGCTAAATATGCTGAAACAAATCTAAAACTGCTCAATCCTCCTAAATACTTGTTCAACCCTATCTATTACAACTGTAATTTGACAGCTAAAGGTACCAACACCTTTTCTTGTAACATTTTTTTGGATTTTTGGAATAATTAATGAAGCTTTTTTCTCTAAGCCTCATGCCCCTGCATCACATCCCCTGATAAACTTTTGTGAGATAAACATGGGAAGGATCAACAAGAATGTTCCTTAGGGTTATTGCAATGTGGCTTATCAAGAAGATGATTGAACATGATATAGTTTTTTGGTTTCTGTGTGAGAGGGTACGAATGCCATGACGTGTGCAACAATTACTTACTTTCATTTATAGATTGATACTAGTGTTCCAATCTGTTCTATTTTTAGATTGATACCAATGTTCCAATCTGTTCTGTTTTTAGATTGATACAAGTTTTCCAATCTGTTATGTTTTTAGATTGATACCAGTTTTCCAATCTGTTCTGTTTAATTTTAGATTAATACCAGTTTTCCAATATGTTCTGTTTTTAGATTGATACCAGTTTTTGAATCTGTTCTGTTTTCTATAAACACGACTTGAGCCCCAATCAATCGTCAATGGATTGATTGTTTGTCCTTTCCAAATAATTACAATTTAGAGGTAAAAATTACAATATAACTTGGTACACTTCAATTTCGCCCAATTATGTGTACCCTCTCCCAATGCTTCTTTGAAACAATTTATTTTTAACTTTCCTCCCAATATAAAACTCCTCTTACCCAAACTTAGTGTGTCTTGATCCCTTTTATTTATTTTTGTTTATTAATGTGTCCTGCTCCCTTTTATTTTGTTTGTTTCTCAATCCTTCTATGTAGATACATGGATTTTTGCAAATATATACATATTTGTTGGTTCTTTCTTTCTCTTTAAAATTGTTTTTATTGTTTCTAGATGTATGTGAAAACTTCATTGTAGGGCATTAGTCTAAGTCTTAGAGGGTTCTATCAAAAAAATAATTGTATAAAAGGCCATTTAGAGTCTATTGATGTTTGTTTCTTCATTTCCATTTGTAGTAGTTCAATGTATGAATTTATTCAATATATCAGTACTAGTGGTGTCTCTTTCAATGATATCTGATTGTGAATTTTTTTGTTTCCCTCTTTTTCTGGTTTTTTTATTGCATGTATGAAATTCCCTTGCAATATTAGTATTTATTTGAGCTGTGTTTCGTTTTTTTCTTGAATTTATGCACTACCTTATTGACTGTCATATGCATTTAGATCTTTATTTCCTTTTCCAAATGTATTTTTTTTATTATCTTCATGATCTACTCAAAACATTGTGATAAATATAGTCCTCTTGAAGAGATATGAAGAATGTGATGTTAATTCTTCTTCTGCAAATGAAGTTTATCTTTTATAAGACCTACAACCAATTTCTACTTTAATAATTTAACCATTCACCATTTGTATACATTTAAATCTAGCATTCAAATATAGCATAGCATATATAAATTTTCTTTCATAATACAAAGCTAAAGGGTTTAGAGGAATAGTAGTGATGGAATGAAATGTAATATTGTAGTTTGATCCCATGTTGGCCTTTATATCATAGAACCGTTTTCATATTTACACAAATATCATAACTGATTAGTTATTAGACTACATATCTTCATATAGAACTTGCAAATAGTATGGTGGAAATGTGGATCTCATGACTCTTCATAATGTACAATGATTCATTCCATATTATTCATAGATCAAATTTCATTTAAATACAAGATTTATCATAATGCACAATGATTCATTCCATATTCATTTTTAGATTCAGGAGAAGCTTTTGAGAAAGTAATGATAATTCCAATAAAGAATGAGCTAGACTCATCTTCAACATATATTAATTAGATATGAAAATTTATAATACTACTGTGTACATTTGAGAATATTTATTTACATGTTTATATAAATTATATATACATATGTACTCTCTTTTTTTTTCATAAATATTTTCATTAAAAAATGAACCTTTAAATGATGAACCTAGTTAATGTTGCTTCTTCATGAAGACGACTACTTGATCTTGCAATTTGATCATGGCCCTTTGTTATGCTTCCTGACTACAAATTATTGACACAATCATATGCTTCTTTGATGATGGTCCTTTGTTATGCTTTTTGACTACTTCAAATTATTGACACAATCATATGCTTCTTGTTACTCTTTTTAATCCTTCCTTATATTGTATTCTCCCCCTTAGATATTGTGTACTCTCTCACATAGATATTGAACTCAATTTCATATTCTCTGTAATATTCTAGGCTCTTCTTTTGAAGTCAAATAAGTGACACTTATTTTGAAGTCAAATAAGTGACAATAATTTACAAGAACTATACCTAATTTGTTTCTCACATATTCAAATGGTTCTCTAACAAGAGGCTTTGTGGGTACGTATTCCATCTTCACTATTTTCTCAAAGACTTGTTGTGTGAGGAAGTGGTACTTTATGATGATATGTTTAGTGATTGAAGGAAGTAGAATATTTTATTTTTGAAATTATTATTACACTTGTATTGAAACACTTAATAGATATAGGTTCACTGAAATTTACCTTAATATCTTCTAGAGCCCATTTCATCCAAAACGCTTGTCTGCAAAAAGAAGTAACTACTATGTATTCCACTTCTACTCTAGATAGAGAAAGTAATGACTCTTTCTTGCTTAACCATGCAACCAAAGACTCTTCTAAGTAGAATTATACATTTTCCAAGTAATGACTCTTTCTTGCTTAAACATGCAACCAAATACTCTTCTAAGTAGAATTGTACATTGTCCACTTGTACTTTTCATGTCATCCACACAAGCCTAGTTGAATCTCTCTATGTTGTCAATGTAAATTTCTCACCTTTTGGGTACTATATTCCATTGTTTGTAGTCTCTTTCAAGTATCTTAATATCTGTTTGTTGGTAATAGATGACTCTGTTATATTGAAATATTCCAACTAATATAAATTCCAAAATTATATCTAGTCTAAACCTTGTTATGTATATCAAGCTTCCTATCATATAGATGTAAAGGTTATGATCAACAACACCTCACTCATCATCCGTTATCTGCACATAACTTGCATCCAATTGATTTGATAAAAACACATTAGCCAATAAACAAACCATTGAAACCAAAATTGATTTGATAGTTCTATAGGCAGAGTTTGTAAAGGGCCAAGTAGCCTTTGGATCTCATGTTTTATGAAAGGTGACATATCCAATAAATGACCCTATAGTAAATCTCTGGAATAGATCTAAATAGAAGTTTTTCATTTTCATATCCATGGTATCAAACAATGAGAGAGAAAAAACCTTTTATATTCAACATGTAAAACACAAATTAGGCATAAAAGTTTCCCATTGAAACCAAAAGTGATTTGATACAAAACATAGGTTTTAACCTAAGAGTAAATTCTCCTACAGTCAATCTCTGGAATAGATCTAAATAGAAGTTTTTCATTTTCATATCCATGGTCTCAAACAATGAGAGAGAAAAAATTTTTATATTAAACATGTAAAACGCAAATTAGCCATAAAAGTTTCCCATTGGAGCCAAAAGTGATTTGATACAAAACATAGGTTTTAACCTTATATAGTTTAATTGTTTCAAATAGATTTTTAATAAAATGAAAAATATTCAATGTAAAAAACATAATATTTAGAGACAAAAAGTAATTTGATACAAAACATATAGGTTTTAACCAAGTATATAGTTAATTGTTTTGAAAATAGATTCTTAAGAAAATGAAAAATATTCAATGTAAAACACATGCATTGTTATGCATTCTTATACACCCTTATGTCTATGTAAAGTAGTTTGAGTGATTCCACGGGTCTTCTACACCCTTGATAGGGTATTGTTGGGACAATTAGTGTTAAATTCTACAAGTTCTATAGGTAGAGTCTGTAAAGGGCCAAGTAGCCTATGGATCTCATCTTTTATGAAAGGTGACATCTAGTAAATGCCCCTACAGTCAATCTCTGGAATAGATCTAAATATAAGTTTTTCATTTTCATATCCATGGTCTCAAACAATGAGAGAGAGAAAAAAACTTTTATACTCAACATGTAAAACACAAATTAGCCATTAAGGTTTCCCATTGAAACCCAAAGTGATTTGATACAAAACATAGGTTTTAACCTTAGTAAATGCCCCTACAGTCAATCTCTAGAATAATTTTAAATAATAGTTTTTCATTTTAATATCCATGATCTCAAACAATGAGAGAAAAAACCTTTTATATTCAATGTATGTAAAACAAAAATTAGCCACATCTCTAGAATAGATCTAAATAGAAGTTTTTCATTTTCATATCCATGATCTGAAACAATGAGAGAGAAAAAAACCTTTTATATTCAACATGTAAAACACAAATTAGTCATAAAATTTCCCCATTTAAACCAAAAGTGATTTGATACAAAACATAGGTTTTAACCTACGAGTAAATGCCCCTACAGTCAATCAATCTCTGGAATAGTTTTAAATATAGAATTTTTTCATTTTCATACCCATGGTCTCAAACAATGAGAGAAAAAACCTTTTATATTCAATGTATGTAAAACACAAATTAGCCACATCTCTAGAATAGATCTAAATAGAAGTTTTTCATTTTCATATCCATGGTCTCAAACAATGAGAGAGAGAAAAAAACCTTTTATATTCAAAATGTAAAACACAAATTAGCCATAAAAGTTTCCCATTGAAACCATAAGTGACTTGATACAAAACATAGGTTTTAACCTAAGAGTAAATGCCCCTACAGTCAATCGCTGGAATAGTTTTAAATAGAAGTTTTTCATTTTCATATCCATGGTCTCAAACAATGAGAGAAAAAACCTTTTATATTCAATGTATGTAAAACACAAATTAGCCATATCTCTAGAATAGGTCTAAATAGAAGTTTTTCATTTTCATATCCATGGTCTTAAACAATGAGAGAGAAAAAACCTTTTATGTTCAACATGTAAAACAAAAATTAGCCATAAAAGTTTCCCATAAATCAAAAGTGATTTGATACAAAACATAGGTTTTAACCTAAGAGTAAATTCCCCTACAGTCAATCTCTGGAATAGTTTTAAATATAAGTTTTTCATTTTCATATCCATGACCTCTCAAACAATGAGAGATAAAAAACCTTTTATATTCAACATGTAAAACACAAATTAGCCATAAAAGTTTCCGATTGAAACCAAAAGTGATTTGATACAAAACATAGGTTTTAACCTAAGAGTAAATGCCCCTACAGTCAACATGTATATAGTATTCAGAAACAAAAAGTAATTTGATACAAAACATAGGTTTTAACCAAGTATATAGTTTTTCATTTTCATATCCATGGTCTCAAACAATGAGAGAGAAAAAACCTTTTATATTCAACATGTAAAACACAAATTAGCCATATCTCTAGAATAGATCTAAATAGAAGTTTTTCATTTTCATATCCATGGTCTCAAACAATGAGAAAAAAAACTTATATTCAACATGTAAAACACAAATTAGCCATAAAAGTTTCCCATTGAAACCAAAAGTGATTTGATACAAAACATAGGTTTTAACCTAAGAGTAAATGCCCCTACAGTCAATCTCTAGAATAGATCTAATTAGAAGTTTTTCATTTTCATATCCATGGTCTCAAACAATGAGAAGGAAAAAAACTTTTATATTCAACATGTATATAGTATTTAGAAACAAAAATTAATTTGATACAAAACATAGGTTTTAACCAAATATATAGTTTTTCATTTTCATATCCATGGTCTCAAACAATGAGAGAGAAAAAACCTTTTATATTCAACACGTAAAACACAAATTAGCCATAAAAGTTTCCCATTGAAACCAAAAGTGATTTGATACAAAACATAGGTTTTAACCTAAGGGTAAATGCCCCTACATTCAATCTCTAGAATAAATCTAATTATAAGTTTTTCATTTTCATATCCATGATCTCAAACAATGAGAGAGAAAAAAACTTTTATACTCAACATGTATATAGTATTTAGAAACACAAATTAATTTGATACAAAACATAGGTTTTAACCAAGTATATAGTTTTTCATTTTCATATCCATGGTATCAAACAATGAGAGAGAAAAAACCTTTTATATTCAACATGTAAAACACAAATTAGCCATAAAAGTTTCCCATTGAAACCAAAAGTGATTTGATACAAAACATAGGTTTTAACCTAAGAGTGAATGCCCCTACATTCAATCTCTAGAATAGATCTAATTAGAAGTTTTTCTTTTTCATATCCATGGTCTCAAACAATGAGAGAATTTTTTTTTTTTATATTCAACATGTATATAGTATTTAGAAACAAAAAGTAATTTGATACAAAACATAGGTTTTAACCAAGTATATAGTTTTTCATTTAGTATTTAGAAACAAAAAGTAATTTGATACAAAACATAGGTTGTAAACAAGTATATAGTTTTTCATTTTCATATCCATGGTCTCAAACAATGAGAGAGAAAAAACCTTTTATATTCAACATGTAAAACACAAATTAGCCATAAAAGTTCCCCATTGAAACCTATTTTTGATACAAAACATAGGTTTTAACCTAAGAGTAAATGCCCCTACATTCAATCTCTAGAATAGATCTAATTAGAAGTTTTTAATTTTTATATCCATGATAGTTCTATAGGCAGAGTCTGTAAATGGCCAGGTAGCCTCTAGATCTCATCTTTTATGAAAGGTGACATATCTAGTAAATGCCCCTACAGTCAATCTCTGGAATAGATCTAAATATAAGTTTTTCATTTCTCCCATGCATTTGCAATAAATGTCAATTTAATATATATTTTTATTGAAATTTTTTTTTTTAGGGATAAGAAAACCATTAAATGTGGTTGAAAAATGGAAATTATGCATAGAATTTTCTTGCTATCCCAATCCAGGGAAAGCAGTGATTACATATGTACTTTCCAATATTGCGACTAGCAAAGTCGTCCAAAGGAAAATGAATATATCGGGAAGAACAAAAAACAATGAGGCATATTATATTGGATTGATAGAAGGCTTGGGAACAATGATGGAGTATGGATCAAATGGAATTGTATTTTTCACCAATTCTGAACTTGTGTGCAACCAGATGAATGGTGTGTACCAAGTTAAGAAGGAGAGGCTAAAAGAACTGCATGGAATAGCAAACAATATTGTTAGCCAATTTCAATTTTTTAGTATAAGGCATTGTACAAATGTGAATAAGATGTCTGTTGATCTATTGCGTGGGGCAATGCAAATTGAGGATTCATCTATCAAAGATGAATTAATAGATGAATTAGAATTATACGAGGAAATGCCAATGCAAGATTCATCTCTCAAAGATGAACTAGTTTTGAGACACTCTTCTTCAAAAATTCAAGATTCATCTCTCAAAGACGAATTAGTTTTGAGACGCTCTTCTTCAAAAATTCAAGATTCATCTTTCAAAGATGAATTAGTGTTGAGACGCTGTCCTTCAAAATTTATTGATCGAAATTGTAACATATCTTGGATATGTGTGTGTTCTGTACTTAAAAATGTGTCTTTTTAAAGACCATGTGCTTTTTTCAATTATATACCAAGTGTGCTCCCACCACACCATGTAAAGTGCAACTTGGTGAACTTCACATTTGCAACAAGTGGTGAACTTCACATTTTTATGAAATTAAAATGCGGGGACTTCAACAAATTTTTGTTTAAATGGAGTTTCACTTATTTTTTAATGAAAATGTGTTTTTTTCAATTTTATACCAAGTGTGCTCCCACCATGTAAAACACAATTTGGTGAGCTTATCATTTTTATAACTTTTTTTTGCTTAAATTGATTTTCACACATCAATTACTGCTTTGAAAGTTGTGTTTTACATAATTTTTTTTACACTAAATTACATTAATTTTCTGAAATTTATTTTGAATTTAATTTAAATTAGTTATTTAAAAAAATAATTGTAAATGTCCACTGTAGATATATATATCATGGAGGATGAACGACGAAGATCAACAGAATCCCATATCTCTACGAGAGGGGGGGATCAGGGATCGAGATCTGTTCATGGTAAATTTAAATATAATCTTAAATCTCCATACATGTGTGTACATATGGAATTGATTTTTTATCAAATTTGTGAGTTAAATTAGTTGTTAATAAGTTTCATTTTTTATTTTTTAGGAGCTAATAAGAAGAGAAGGGTCTCTACTGCATCCATGGATTTTTCAATTGATTATAAATTCGTTTTTGTTTATGAAGCTTCTTTCTCCTCTCAAGAGGTTGGTGGTGCTTCAAATCCCCTTAGAGAGCCATCAATAAGTGGTAGCAGGTTGCGTGAAGGTGGTGATATTTATTCCTTCAGAGGATAATCAACGGCTGGTGGTGTTGGCTCTTAGTAGGGTCATTCTGGTTCTCAATAGTTTCAAGGTGGAGAAGATGCTAGCCAACCACGTCGAGGTTGTCATCAATTTCAGTATTTTTTTCATTCAATTTGTACAAATTTGTTTACATACATTTTTTTTTCTAATATAAAATTATATATATATATATATATATATATATATATATATATATATATGGAGAGGCTGAAATGCTCCAAATGTTGGTCAAAATAGACACAAGGCAGAATGCTACATTTAAGAAGAAGTTTGTCTACCCACCACAACTTATTCGGCCGATATTTCTGATATACCATGGGAAAGAAACATGGCACAATGCACGTTAGAAAAGTGTCAACAACTTCATGCAAAATTGCGGAGAGATATCGTGGCTTTGACTCTACCTGCTGAGAGTCGACAAAGCCTCGAAATAGTTACACATTCATTGGGCGAACTAGTAAATGTGTACAAAAATCTTGGGCCAATGACTGATACATTTGTAGAAGTCATTCGAAAGAGAAAGGAAACAGTAATGGGTACCGATAAATGGGAGGATGTAAAACAAAGAGTTACAAAAGAAATGGCGAAGTCAATGTTTAATTTCAAGGAAGGGCCAAAAAGAAAAATGTTGAAGGTGCAATATTTCAAGCACCCTGATATAGCTCACTATTTGTATGATAGGCACCTTGCTGCTTATGGAAGACTCCCATGAAACGACGAGGTTCCTGTTTATTTTGAAAAATTGTTTTACGCAGAATTTTTTTTGGAAATGAAACCCAATTACAATGACTTTACATCAGAATTTTTTGGTCCGGGGAAAGGTCGATTGTGTGACCATAGGGGCACTAGGCGAGATGTGGATTTTCCTCGCCCTCAGCCACCATTGGTGAGTCTACCTGGGTCGAAACTTTGCGGTCAAATATGGATGCGACTTCTCAAATAAGTCGAGAAGAAAGGGATGCCATCATCGACAATGTTCACAGTGGATTGGGTGGAGTCGATGTTTGTCTAAATCGACAAAGAGCACATGAGAATGCACGTGCCAATTTTGTGTATTGTAGAGGTGAAAGGATTGACAACATGAGTGTTGAAGATCTTAGAATATATGCAAAGAATTGTTGCAATGGTTGGCAAGACCTAATTCTTCATGAGGAAGAGAGCATAGGAACGGTATGTGTTAATGACCTTAGGGTTCAATTATTTTAACACATACATGTGTACAATTTGTAATAAATACATGTGTATGTACATTTATCCATTTATTTGTATGTACATTAATCTAACAAAAATGTATCATTATATGTTAAAACACCAGTTGCAGTTGTCATGCATGATGAATGACGAAAATGTTAATATCACGTTTGGGGCCTCTGGTTCAAACAATGAAGATGGGTCTCACCATCAAGATATGTTGACAAATGTTAGTGTTTTTTAAGTAATATTTTTAAAATAAATAATTGTGCACACATGTACATGTACATATATAATAATAAAATGTTTTAACAGATTCCGATTTCTTCTGATGTTTTTGGAATGGCGGTACCTTCTTCTTCCTTGGAAGATGTACCTTCTACTTCCTTACGACATGTGCCACATCCACAATAAGTATGGACAATTTTTCACTTTTATAATTTATGTTTAAGTTATATATATATATTCCACCTCAAAAAGTTCCATTAAAAATTGAGATATATATATCTATATCTTGAGTTATTTTAAATTTTTTGAATTTTAGGTTTTTGGAGATTTTCTTCTGGAGCCTATCTTAGGAGATTTCCCGAATTCACCTGTAGAAGTATTCAATTTTTCACTTTTAAATATATATATGTTTTTTAAAAGTTATAATTTATAAATTGAATTTTATTTAAGTTTTATTATAAATTGAGATCTTGATATTGAGTTATTTTATACTTTTAAAATTTTGAATTTTAGGTTTCTATAGAAGATTTCTTTAATCCACGGACTCCAACGACGAGAGATAGGAACATCACACCATTTCAACCATTTGAACAAGTTGTCTAACTTTTTTTTAATATTATTGAAAGTTTAAATATAATGCATTTTTTTCCCCAAATAATACACATGTGCATATATATCATACGATATATATATATATATATATATATATATATATATTTAACTATACTATGTATATTGTATAGTTTATTGTTGGAGATGTTCCCATGGGGGTAGTTGCTTAGCAGAGCAAACAAATGGAGAGGGGAACCCCATGAGGTATTGCATGATTTTTTTTTTATATTTTGTTTTTTACATGAAGTTCTATATATTCTCACTCATTTTTAAAATATCAAATTTTAATGTTTGTATGTGCATTATGTACAGGTTCCCCATGTTTCGCAAGATAGCGCGCGGATTGAGATTCTGCTAGGAAAGACACTACATCCATTTGTATTTGATGGACATGATTTGTAGATTTGATTGAGATTTCTAGTCTACAATTTTTGGACATATTTTATTGTGTTAATAAAATTTGTTTTGTTCCAAAAAGTTAAGTTTTGGATGGTTGAAGTATTTTTGGCATGTGAATGTGAAGTAATGTTGTTATATAATTTGTTTGGTTTTTAAAACTTAAGTTTTGGATAGTTGAACTACTAGTAATGTTGTCATTTATAAATTAATGTTTTTCTTTTGAACTACATTTGGCATGTTATGTGATGATGTGTTATAATTTGTTTTGTTTTTAAAACTTAATTTTTGGATGGTTGAAGTACATTTGGCATGTGAAGTAATGTTGTGATCTATAATTTTTTGTTAAATTAAAGGTTAAGTTTTGAATGGTTTCAATCTACATTTGGCATGTGATATAATGTTAAATGTTTTATTGGATAGTTGAACTATAATTGGCATGGCATGTGAAGTAATGTTGTGATTGTTTGGGAATCATGATTTGTCATTAGACCAAAACCGCAGGTGTTATTCAACGATCGCATCGCCGAGGAGATAAGGATCCGAGAAAGGCGGATAGTCCATGTCATGAAACACACGGGGAGCGTTGGTTTATCCAATGTACAACAATCTCCCCCCCCAGCACGCGAGTTGGTAGTGTATCGAACTCGTGACCTACGCTCTAATACCACTTCACGAGTTCGGCACTCGTGGCCTAGAAATCAACAATCTATTACATTATTATTGGAAATGTAGAAAGGGTGAATCGAGTATTTCTTTTCAATTGTTAATTTTACCAGTTATGTCACTCATATTTAGAACACAAAATGAACATTGATGGAATAGATACTTTTTATTAATTTATTATTTACAATAAGTAAAGTACAATAATGTTATAGGGCTTAAACCCTAGATGAATACTCCAATCTTCGAGTATCCAACCTTTATTGTGCAGGGCAGAGCTTGGTCTTTCAAAGGCTCCAACCTTGTCAATTACGAGGGCACCAACCTCAAAGGCTCCAACCCTATGTCTAGTATAGGGCTCCAACCTGGTCTCTTGAGGACTCCTATCCTCTGGGGCTCCAACCCTATCTTCCAAGGCTCAACCTTGTCTCTGTAGGCTCCAACCTTCGGCTTCAATTCATCGAGATATATATTTGGTTATTCTTCAGGCTCCCCAGATGTCTTCTAACGAGCCTAAAAATCTTCAACGATGCTCTTCATTAGTCTCCACGTTACTTCATCGATGACAACCTTGTTCTTTACCACCCTCTTCATTGTAACCAAAAAAAAGATCTCTAAGGTCACTTCATGATGACATCAACGATGCATCATGATAACAATATCTCCCAATTTTAGTTTCAAAGTGTCTTCACAATGATGCCCCAAGATGTCGTCATAGTGCTCCAAATAGATCTTCAAAACAACATTCCTTCGAGAGTGCTTCAAACCCAAAAGCCAATCGAAATTCACGAAATGTATTTAATTGATCCAAGTATAATCTTCAAGCCTTCAATCTGTTGTCCCAAGAATTGTTCAAGGGTGTCTTCGATAACCCTTTCCCAAGTAATATATCTCTCCAAAAATTTCTTTTCAAGAAATGGTCTTGAATGTTTCCAAAGTATCTCCACGAGTCATCGAATTATCACATGTCAATAAACTCGGACGAGATTAAATCTACCCATTTGAAATGATACTTCACACCAAGTCTAAGTCAACATGCACCTTCACACAAGTGAAATCATCCTGGGTAAGCTGTCAATATTTTATGTCATCACGGAGTTTGAGGTACTATCCACAAAGCTAGACAGATCTGAGCCCTAAAATAGGCCTCCTCCACAACAATATTCCTTTGTCCGATTTGGTATATAAATCAACAATCCTATTACATTATCACGGTCAAATGACATTGCATTGTTGACCCTTCAATTCCCGAGTTACGTGGTAAGTTCATCACTATTATGCGAGCTCCAAATATGTGTTTTCAAGAGACTTTAAACGTGATCCAGGCATATCCCAAATCAGTCTAGGTCTCAAAAGTTTTATTCGAAAATAAGTGCTGACTTTCGTGCATGCATCACATTCACTCCCACTAGACTTTACAATTCTACGAAATAAATGTAGCCCGGTACGCTTTAATATTGCAACAATGTCATAAAAAATGAAATTTGCACCAAAGACATTATTACAACGAGGTCAGAGTATTCTTAGGGTACTTGTAGCTCTCCTTTTAGATTATTTGACCTATAACCCAATCAAAATTAGCCCAATCTGTATTTTTTCCTACTCCTCGGCCTCATAGTAGTATTTATGTGATAATCACAGAAATTGTTGGAGGAGAAATGCGATCGAACGGTATATATATAGTGTTTTTTTGCTAGGAAAAACAAAGGGACATGTCTTTAATATGTAAGTGACACTGAGGTATCGAAAGGATAGATTGACTGGCACATACAGATACATATATTTTCTTAACTTAAAATTCCATATCTCATCAGCCAGTTGGGAGTTTTTAGGGTCGCAGTAAAGGCTCGTTGGAAACGAAAAAATACATTCTATAAGATGGTGTAGGAGAAAAATTTGTAAGGATGCCTCCCTAAGGTGGTAAAAACAAAAAATTCTTTTGTGACTATCCTTAATTTTTTTGTGTGCATAAGGTGAATAGGGCAGCATGGCTTTTCCATTGCTTGGCTTATCCTTTGTTTGGCTTATCGATCATAGGATCATTGTGTCATTATGTAGGACATCCATGTCATCATGATAGTATCCTGACATCGTCATGAAGGCATCATGTATTCAATAATAGTGTAGTAATATTTCATAGTGCAACATTATTAGGAGAGCTTCAAAAATAGTCTTCCCAACCATCAAATGATATCTTCAACGTCATCATCTAATCCTTCATCAAGATTACCATCATCAATTATGGTCATTCATGTAGTGTGATGACATCATCAAAGTGTATGACTCCATATGTCATCAAGGGTAAGGACATCATCAGGGTTTAGGCTTCTTCATCGAAGTAAACACATCGTCATGATCTAGAGCCTTCTTCACGAGATTAAGGGTATCTTCATGGACATCTAGGGATTTATGATCAATAGGAATTTAGGACAAGACTTCTTCATAAACTTTTACATAATCATTAACGGTCTCTAGTCAACCAGAATCATGGCATCATCATCTAGAACCAGATCATCTCATAGAATATTGACATCACATTCAATGCCATATTGACATCAAATAATAACCTTGATTAACAATCTCCCCCTTTGTCATTGATGGAAATATTCTTGCCCCTTCAATATTCTCTCCCCCTTTGATGTCGATGGAAAATGGGGTGCCCAAACATGCTCCCCTTGTCAAGTTGCTTCTTTTCGTCATCAATAGTAGTTCTTCATGGGTATGTTACTCCCCACATGTCATGGTGCTCTTCCTTAGGAAATGGGGTCCATGATAGATGTGTCTACATTTCTTCAATGGAGTTTCTCCCCAAGAGATTATATATCGAAAGGATGATTTTCCATGTGTGACTCATCAAGGATTTAATAAGGCCCATTCACGGATAGCTCACTACAAGAGATGCTTAAGAATCATAAGTTCGAGAATCACAAATATCCCCCTAAGTATGTATGGTCTCTTTTATGAGGATCTCACCATCAAATACTTTGAATATCAGGGATGACTTCATCAAGTCGGCAACATGTGTTGTTGGGCTGAGATATTGAGAGACTTTTTGGATTCAACTTTCTTCCTTCTCCATACTTGTGTAACTTTTTTTCTTTTAGCATGGTTCTAGCTTATGTAGAGGCCCACGAGTCAAGTTACAATCACGTGCCATATGTCAATGTTATGGCAATTGAAACACTCTCTCTTGTTCATGAATAATAAAACATGACTTCTTCTTGCAAAATTGCTTCTAGGAGATTGACCAGGGGACCATTATAATAGTCTTTGTGATATGCCCTACAATATTTTTCCATGTGCCCAAATTTTGTACTGAGAATATGCATAACCAAAAAAATATACTTTGGTACTGGAGAATGGAGATTTCTTTTATGTACTACCAAATTCATTTCTGTCTTAGGATCCTTTATCCAAATTGTGCCTCTTGCATTCTTGATCACCATCTTTGCATATCTTCTTGGAGTAGGTTTTATTCTAATGTCATCTTGACTCTTGCCTTTTGTTTGGAGGTATGCGATCATCAACATCTCTTTCACGCTTCCTCACTCCTTATTATTTGAAGCATTATCATTCTTGCTTGAGGGGTTCACTGCATATCAAGACCTTTGATTTATCGAGAGATACCTTTGATGACTCGGGATGTCATCTAAGGTTTGAGAGATTTTCAATTTCTTATTCGGTGAGACAACTTCCTTTTTTAAGAGTGACAATTTCTTCTTTCAGTTTTCATAATCTTCATCTTTCATGACTAGTTGCTTCTTCATTTCTTCCATCATCCTTGTTGCTTCACATGTCTCGGCCTTGAGAATATTGATGTTTGCTTTTAGTTTTAAGATTTCTTCGTCCTTTTCTTCTAGTTGAGATTTAAGAGAGGAGACCTCTTCCCTTGTGTTGACCAATCTTTGCTTCAAAATTGCTCAAGCTTTGAAGTCTTTGTTCAAGGTGGCTTGACAAAGTTTCTTCACTTTTCTTTGTCTTATCCAATTGATTTGTCATAGATATCACTTCTTCATGATGCTTTCTTTTGTTTTGATGAAATTATTATTTAAGTTTGGTGAGTTCCTCATCTCTTTCTTGTACTTGAAGCTTGACAAAGTCAGCTTCCTTCCTTTTTCTTGTCTTGGATACCATCTTGCATTTATTATTAAGTTCCTCATTTTCCTTTTTCAATATGTTAATCTCTTCCATGGAAGCCATAAGTTTATTCGAGAGATCTTTCTTCGAAGTCTTCTTTGTTCTCTTCATCTTCTAAGTCTTCTTTAGCCTTGTTGTCATCTCTCTTATCTTCAACTTCCTTGATGGATTCGGAATTATTTTCTTGTTTTCCATCATCTTCTTGACTAGAGATCATTGTCAGATGCTCCTTTTGAGTGAAGATCATGAAGTTTGTCCCATATGAATTTCTTTGATGAACATTTTACAAAATTGGCCTTCTACGATGAATTTGGTAACCCATTCAAAAATTTCTTTCATTGCTCTTGTATACAGTACTCATGGATTCTTTGTCCATCGTGTCATTAGTAATCATTGATCTCCCAAACTTCAATTCCTTGAGTCTTCAAAGAAATTCCTCATTCTCGCCTCCCATATATCAAAATTTCCATTGAACAATGGGGCCTTTGCAAATTGATTGACTTCGATTTCGATGGTTGAGGAAGAAACATCTTTAGGAGGATTGGAGACTTTCTTCTTTGGCTTTTCCATTTGTGTTCTAATGATCAACCTTCAGAGTTGTTAGACTTTGAGTGAAAGTACTAGCTTTGATACCAATTGTTGGGAATCACGATTCAGTTAGACAAAAACTTGCGGTGTTAGTCAACGATTGCATCAGATGGGAGTAAGGATCCACGAAGAAGCGTTAGTCCATCGCGAAACACATGAGGGAGCGTTGGTTTATCCCGATGTCCAACGGTGATATAATCAGAAAAAGTTTTTTAAAAAACTCAAGTTTTGTATGGTTTCAATCTACATTTGACATGTGATATAATATTAAATGTTTAATGATGTTTTATTGGATAGTTGAACTACGGTGGCATGGCATGTGAAGTAATGTTGTGATATAAGCAAAAAAAGATTTTTAAAACTAAGTTTTGGATGGTTTCAATCTACATTTGGCATGTGATATAATGTTAAATGTTAAATGTTTTTATTGGATAGTTGAACTACAATTGGCATGGCATGTGAAGTAATTTGTTTTGATATAATCAAAAAGTTTTTAAAATTCAAGTTTTGGATGGTTGAAGTACATTTGGCATCTTAAGATTTCTTTTTATCTCTACATACTCTTCTCTTGTTTGAGTGAAAAAATTTCCAATGGGAAGAACATAGCTTTTCAATGCAACTAACCATATCAATTGAGCTCTAATTGAAAAAAGAGTAAAAGAAAAGTTAACATGCCACAGAAACATGTTAGCAAAATAACATTCATGGATTTGTCATTTTTTGTTGGAATAAGCTAAATCATATTTTAAGGATTCTCCATCAGAAAAACAATTTCAATGAAGAGAATCCTTAATATGATTTAATTATTTCAATAAAATAACAACCAAGGATGTTCTTTGTTGGCTTTTTGTTTTTTTGTTTTTTTACTTTTTTTTGGAAATCAGAGCTCAATTGATATGGTTAGTTGGATTGAAAAAGCTATGTTCTTTTCATTGGAAATTTTTTTCACTCAAACAATAGTATATAGTATGTAGAGATCAAAAACAATCTTAAGATTACTTTTAAGTACGAGCAAGTGTTCTTGCAACATTTTCCCACATGATGATACCTTCATTAACCTCTAAAAAGTAGTTCATGGGCTATATGTTACGTGCCTCATTCCCATATAAATCCCTTTAGTTTTGATTGGAAATATAAGAAGTAGATATATGTTTGTTGAATTGGGGTCAATGTCATTAATGCACTCAACTAGGTAGCCTTGTTGATTTATAAATTGTTAAATTGATGACATTTCGTTAATTGCATTCTAGAACATATATAGTCGATACGTTGAAGCATTTTTCATCGATGCACATGGGAAAGAAACTACTTGAACAATTAATTTCATTCTAGAACACACACACACACACACACACACACACATCTCCAATACATGCACAACATTTTTCATCGATGCACATAGAACATATCCGACCATTGGATAGACAAATTTTGTAGTAGATTTTCAATCGGGAATAGAGATGTGGGTCAAATCCCACCAAAAAGTGGAAAGTTCTCAGAGTTTTCTTGCTGAAAGGGATATTAGTACAAAATTATCTTGTGGATGATTTATTTACATTGTGGATACTTTTTACCAAAAAAAGCTCACAAGAAAAAACTAGGCGTGCATTGAGTTCGTGTATATATCCGGTATGTGCAACATTTTTCATCAATGCACATAGAAAAACTACTTTCGAGTTAATTTCATTCTAGAAATATATATATTTGAGTACGTGAAAACATTTTTCATCAATGCACATAGTAAAACTACTTGAACAGATTAATTGCATTCTAGAATATATATATATATATATATATATATATCGATGCATACGACATTTTTCATCGATGCATGTATAGAAAAGTTACTTTCGAGTTGATACTAGAGTGTGCATGTACCAAATTGTACATGTGCAAACACTTGCACTGAGATAACATAACGAAAGGCGACTCAATTTTTAATTGAGAATCTTGGAAAGTTCTAGAACATATAATCCAAAGAGAATAAATTGTTTGGAAGTTCAATAAAAAAAATTCCAATGGAATGTACATGCTTCAATAATCCGTTCATGATCGGATTTTAACATTTTCCATTTCTTAATTTTCGTTTTTTTCTTTGATTAAACCTCTATCAACTTTATGTGTGATGCACACACCAAGTGACTATATTGAAAACTTATGAAATCAAGTTCATAGTCTTCAAAGTAAACAAAATCCCTACTTTGATTAGTTTTTCTAAAAAAAACCTTTCGGTATAATAGATCCTCTTTCATATGGAAATCGCAGATCATTATAGTCTCCTAATAATTTCATTTTTCATTTAGTGCAACGCATCAAATAATACTTCACATTTTCATCATTGTCGGTAGGTGCAATTATAGAAAAAAACATCTCCTGCACAATTAAACAAACTTAACAAAATTATACATATTCAAATTTATTTCTAGATCTTTATCATTAGAAAGCAATTCAAATGTTACTTCTCTAACAAGATCAGCCCTCGATCTACCATGGATGATATTGTAGTCTCCTCTAATTGCATTTCTTCAAACATTGCAATGGACTTTTTTGCCCTTTGTATTTGGCTCAGTATGTTTCCAATCTTTTACATACATTTTTGTTTTTCACAAACATCATTGGATTTTTGTGTTGTCACATGCAAACATGACAAAAACAAGAATATTTTATTTTATCCGGAAAGACACATTTACGGATGACTTTGTTTAATTGAATGCACTTTTTCAAGTCCCTTTTTTATTGTTTTCAACGTCATTTCCAATTGACCTATCTACGTATTCAATCCCAATATGCGAAAAAAACTTTATATGGAAAAATTAAATAAGAATGTAAATATGATATCAAAATGCAACCAAAGATAATCATTGTGAGTAAATAATACACTTTGTTTAAAATTAGATATCCAATAAAAATTAATTTGAATGTACCTTCGCACTTCCCTTGATCGGTTAGTCTCATGGCTTAGAGCAGCGATGCACCATTGAACAACTTCTTTCACATCCAAAAGTCGGCTTGCAAAGGGTTCATTTGATATCTTTGAAGTGCTCGTTTTATGCGTGCCTATGAGACATGTTCTCCTTTTCCATGAGTCGGTCTCACAAAGAAATTCTAACAATGTTTAATGCGGGTTTTCTTATGAAGACAACACAACCAAAAGAATGATTGTGCAGATTTGAATTTACTACGCATCTGTCACGACCATATCCGATGTTCATTGAATGTTATTCCACGATTTTTCAAGGAATCATAAATTTTTCCAAAACAATGTTGTACTGAAATATGTATCATGTGTACGATTGTCAACGATATAAAAAGTGATATTCTTTAATAATATGTCGATTTTTCATTGGTGATTTCTATATGATCGACGTTTTGTTCGACATGTCTATATAGAATATGGACGAGCATGGAGACTTGGTTAGAATGATAGTGTTTCACTGCGAATTTCTTTTTGTGGAACAAATGTGTAGTGCAAAATCAATTGCGAAAAAATGGTCCCTGGTGGAAAAGCTTCACGATATTTTTGAATTGCAAGTCTTTCCATCGAGCTCTATGGGAAATACTTGGTGTATTTGTAAATTTACGCCTCAAACTTTTTTTCAAAAAGTCTATCACAAAAATTTCTTCTTCTCGTAATTCAATTCTTTTAACACTATTTTCACCTTGAATCGATGTATGGATATATTCATATCTCTTCCATTTCACTTTTATGTTGGACAATGATTGATCATATATATCAGTGCGATATTTGCTTTGAGGAAATTTAGTCAAATTTCCACAATTATCGCATTTTTTACCACAACACATTTGTTTTACGTAAAATAGTTCGTCGCTTTCTCTTTCACATATAATTTGAGATATGAAATCACGGATAGTGGAAGGAGAGGTGAATCCTTCCAAAATTTTCTACGCAAAAACCAAGGAATGTGTCATAATATAACTCAAATTCCACATGATAACGACAACAACAAGTGTCGTGTACGGTGATAGGTTTTACATACCATGGTTTTATTGAACAAAAAGCCTTGAGTGAAACATGAATTTCATGATTCTCTTCTTTGAACTTGTTGAACAACTCTATACTGAGTGGTTTCCAAGAAATGTTTTTTCATGTTCTTAAAATGCTTGATTTCATGCTATTATTCTTCGCATCACATGCTTTGCGGTTAGCGAAACACACAATTGTTCTTCCAATATTCATATATTATTTTCTTAACATTTTCTCCAAGTCTATCTTTGTATGGTTTCCTACAAATAGCTCTCCGACAAATGAGTTCATCATTTACATATATTTGCGACTGAAATTTCGATGTTTGTGCAAAGTTTTTCGCGAGGTTCCCTAATGCTCGTGCCATAGATTTTACCAACGATTCTCTTTAGTACTTGATGAAACCAGCGCATATGTATTTCTCTACGTACAATCGAAACATTTTTTAAGTCTATATCTTCTAATTGGATTTATAGCACTATTTATATTTTTGTATCGCATTTTCCCTTCATATCTTTGATTGATTTTCGAATACCAATGATAAAGTCGTAGCATTATTTTTAATTTCCTTAATGATAGGAGACCTTTCAACATTTTAGGGCTGAAATGTCACCTTTTCCTTTATGAAATACTTCTCAAAAATGTAGTTAACACGATATCAGTATGTAATGGTCGGCTTTTTTATCTCCAGTATGTGTGAGTGTCAGCATTTTCTAACATCTCATCATCGACATTAATTTCATACGTACATATTCGGATGAATAGTACATAATAAGTTTACATATTCAATAAATAACTAAACTAATAAATATATATATAATTTCAATAATACGTGCATGTGTTCAACATATATATATATATATATATATATATATATATATATATATACCGGTTCAATTTCTTCACTTGAATTTCTTTCAACATTTTCACCATCTTCAATCATTGGTTCAATATCTCTTTCACTTTCTCTTTCAAAATTTTGTATCTCATCATCAATGTTTTGAGAAACATCTCTCTGTTTACATGCAAAATATTTTTTCAAATTAGTTCTTCAAATAAAAATTAAGCTTCACATTTTACACTAGGAAAATTTTAAATATATCAAAATCATAATATTTACATTTACATACTTGCTTCTTCTAGTTGAGGTTGATTTTCCCCTTCAATATTTGAGAGTGCTTCTATCTTTCTTTTTGCGAGATTGTCTTGCCTATTTTCTATGTTCCTCGGGGTCTCTTTTTTCGATCATATTTTCTCGTACAATTCCTTCGATTTCCCATGATAATAGAGTATGAATCTCAAAAAGATTTCCTTCAAAAATTTAGACAAAAACTCGATTAAAAAAAACATCACAAAGAGATTTAATTAAAACTCATTTTAAAAATTTTGCAAAAAATACATACTCCAATCAAAAAAAACTTACTTTCAAAAAATTCAAGAAAAAAAATGTCTTATAAAAATGAAAACGAAGTTCAAAATATTTCCTTCCCGGATCCTACAAAAAAAATTTCATTTAAAGAGTTACACAAAAACTCATTTTTAAAAAAAATCATTATAAAAGATTTACTTCAACCCAAAACCAAAAAAAATGTCCTTTTCGAAATTAAGCCCAAATCCATACCTTCAAAAAATAATGAAAATTAAGCCCAAATCCATACTTTAAAATGAAAGCAAAAAAACATCCAAAAAAAGCTGTATCACATATCTCCAAGAAATGTCCTTTGAATGTACCTCCAAGAAAAGTCTTGAAAATGTTCTTTGAATGTACCTCGAAAAATTCTTTAAACCCAAAAATAATTCCTTTGAAAAATCGGATCAAATGTACGAAAATAATGTGCCTCAAAGAGGAAGTCCTTAAACCCAAAACAATTCTTTGCAAAATTAGATCAAAAAATTTTGTGAAATCGGACCAAACGTGCGAAAATATGCGAAAATAATGAATGATGTTCGCGACAATTTATATTGCTGCGAAATGTTTTTTTGGAGGGGGATCGGCGGTACTTTAAAACCGACGGAAAGTTGGGCAAAAAGTTTAGCCAAAATTTTAAGAAATAGTTTGGTGGAAACTACTTTTTTGTTTGACTTAACGAAACGATAGGTGCAAAAAATAGTTGTAGAACTTTGTTTAAGATTTCAGTAGAGACTAATGTGACAGATTCTGCAACGATGTGAATACGTTTAACGACTTTGGGTCGATTAAACTCCATGAAACTTTATGAGTTAGCTGCATAGAACCAAGACAAGAATTTTTCAGAATTGAATCTACTTTCGTGGGAAATATAAACTTTTATGGAATTTCATAAATATTTACTAATTTTAATTAATTTTGTAATAAAACGGATGCAAACAATTTTAAAGGTCATTGTGATTTAGTGAAATCAAAATTTCTGTATCTTCCAAAAATACATTGTAAAAAAATTGAAAAAAATTATGGTACATTACATTAGTTTGTAAGTCTCTAATGGGTAGCTTTTTAGATTTTTAGTTTATAAATTATAGGTTAAGAATTTCTTGCGTCGCGAAACATATTCAAAATATGTAGTTTTTTTCATATTGGACTAGTTCAAAAAAATTCTAATAATTATGATATGCATCCATTGGCTTTGTAAATATGATGAAACCGAAGTAGACTCTATCTAGATTGTTGTAACACATTTTTGTTTCTCAAAAAGCACAAATTTTCAAAGAATACAACATTGCGTATTAACATGACTTCTTATGAATCAGTTGATTGTTAAAAAACACATACTCAAAGAAACGCTAAGTTGACATATCAAATGTGTATAAAAAAAATTCCCAAAAATAAGTAATAGAAAGCTAACAAAATTTTTGACAAATTTTATTTTTTATCGTAAAATGAAATTCTAAACGGAAAAAATTATTTAAACTACGGAAAGTTGAAGAACCGAAAAAAAATGTAAGTTTTTTTCTCAAAAAAAGAAAAAAGTGTAACCCAACTTCACATTTTCACCCATTATCAACACAAATTAAATAGCCATTCAACTCTCAAACACAAAAATAATACATAGATAGTAGTACCTAATATATCTTGACTCTGCTCATGAGAAAAAGAGTAATGGTTCAACTTTATATTAAGATCACTTCAAGTTATAGTAGAGTACGAACCAAAAGCTTTCTTGCAAAAAAATTCGAAACCCCTTCTTCATATCAATGAAGGGGATTTATATTTTCTAGTGAAAATACAAATATAGTAAAAGCATAATAAAATCTTTTGAAGTGGTTTTAACAAACTACACTTAAATAAGTAAAAAAACAATAATAGATTTTTTGTTACCTGTAACTCATCTATGAGTAAGGATGAGAGACTGCCTCCCATCAGTTGTCGAAGTTCACATATATCGTCATTGGCTTTAATTTTGGTGGATAACGAGGTTGTTTTGCGTATATTTCCAATGAATATTGCATCAATGATTATTGGAAGCATATGAGTGCGCCATGTTGGAGACACTTTCTCGACATGTATGCCGAGTATAGAGGTTTAACTAATAAATGCCAATGGAATTCTAAGTCAACCTTTGAAATATTATTGATGCTCTCGGTCTTCTTTTTTCAATAGAATCCCTGCCATGTCTTAATTGACAACTTAACATCGAGATGCAGTATCCTTGGGGAAATATGGAATCGAGTTGGCCTCAGAGTAAACCATCATTGATAGATTCGATTGAGATTTTTATATATGTTCCTCACACTTTCCGAATATCACCATTTTACCTATTTGAGTTTAATTTCCCACTCTCGGAAAAGCAATCTCCTTCTATGATTATTCAATTTTAGGGAGATCGGATGATCTCCCTTTAAAACTATGTCTTGCCATAATATATAATATGTGATTTTTTCATTAACCTCCTCATAGTATATCCTCAAATCGGAAAAATGATTCATCAAATGAACTCACTTGATTGACATAAATCATGGATAGTGCCCAATTTACGACAAAAAATAACTTTTTTTAGCAAGGAGAGTATTTAGTTCTCTTGCTTCCTTCTTAAATTCAACTATCTTAGGATTTATCTTCATATGTTCAATTTTAAATTTGAAGTTGTTAGATTTGAGTATCCCGATTTTTCGGATCAAATTCATGTTGAAGCTTCAGGTCATTAAAAATAGTTTGAATCTCTTAATATGTGTTTCTGCCATTGAGAAAATTATTTGTTTATCATTCTCTAACCCCTTATTCTATTTGCATAATTATTTCATCTTTCTCCTTTAGAAGCTATTGTACTTCAAAGGCTTTGTCAATAATGCTGATAGCATATGTTCCTACAAGCGTGCGAGTCTACTAAGATCGTTTGTAGGAGTTGATTGAGCATATTTCCATATCACTTCAAATGAAACATTACAGGACTAAGGCACAGGGTTTGATCAATTTTCCTTCTTTTTTCTTTATCTGCCTAACCACAAATTTATGTTTTAGACTATAAAATACATCAAAGGGAAGGAGGAATATCTTCAATTTTCAAAATGATCTCGGAGGTCGGGAATACCGGGATTACTTCTAAATCATTACTTGTCCAAAGCCTTATTGGAAGCCCCATTATTAAAGCGGGGTCTTCTACTGCTAACCCGGGAGTATGTGTAACTTTCTTATCGACATGTAGTGTTCGAGATCTTGAGGTTATGTTTTGTATAGCTTGGTTAAATTCCTCCCATATTTTATCAATTTTTTTCCTCACTAAGTCTCTTTGTTCATGTGTAGAGGATGAAGTGTTTGTCTCTTTTCTTGGGATGTATCATTATCTTGTGTTGAAGTATTCACGGATTTATTATGTTTTGTGTTTTGTTGAGGAAATCTCGAAAAGCAAATCCATAGGCAAGTGAGCTATCCTTTTTGTTGGGAGTAGTATAGGGCGCATTAATGAACCAACATTTAATTTTCAATCGGGGAGTTTGTGAACTTTCGAGGTGCGACACTAGAAATTTCGGAGAGAGCCTTCGACAACACTACAAATAAAACTGCGGTCTAACTTGGCATCAACCTCAACAAATTAAATTGAATCCAGCACTTCAAAGGAAACTTGACAAAAACACAAATCTTGACGATTGAAAACAAGCTTTGATCAAACATTCGGATAAATGAAAGGAAAACTTGAACTATTAGCAATTGTGAAACGAAATCCTAATTATCAACAAAAAAAGGTAAATCCTAACTATTGTTTTATTGAAACCAAGAAATGCTCGAACAACAACGAAAAGGGAAAGCTGCATAAATGTGAGAATAAAACTCAATATCAATTCAAAACCATTATTTGTGCAAAGAAAATTAAGAAAGAGAAGCACAAAAAACCTCATAACAAGTCTACACTAATCTTGCCTCATCTTATCTACTATCTCTTTTTCTTGGGATGTATGAGTATCTTATGTTAGAAATAGTCACACATTTATTATGTTCTATGTTTTGTTGAGAAATATCAACAATTCCATAAGCAAGTGAGCTATCCTTTTTGTTGGGAGTATTATAGGGCATATTAATAGGACCAACATTTAATTATCGATATAGGGATTTTGTGAACATGAGCGCAACACTCGAAATGCCGAGAAGGCCCTACAACAACACAAAAATAAAACTCTAATCTAACTTGCACATCATCTCCAAAAGTAAATTAAATTATGCACTTTAAGGAAACTTGAGAAAACACCATTCTCAACTGATTGAAAACAATCTTTGATCAAACATTCGGAAAATGAGGAAAACCTAAACTATGTAGCAATTGTGAAAGGAAATCATAAGTATCGAAAAACAAAAGAGTAAATCCTAACTATTTTTTGATTGAAACTTAAAGAAATACATGAAAAACATTGAAAAGGAAGACTATAAATGCTGAAATAAATTCAAGATCAATTCAAAACCATTATTTTTGCAAAGCAAATTAAGAAAGAAAACACAAAAACCTCATAAAAATTATGCACTAATCTTGCCTCATCTATCTGCGTGTAACAAAATCCCTTAAGAAATTAAGATCGATTTACTAAAATCATCATCAATCATTATTAAATATTTTCACTGTGTAAGAATATTGCGTGGACAAGGTTGAAATGGAAAACACTCTCGCTCATATCGTAGCAATTATCATTTCTTTGAAATAAATGTCACCTGGGGAGAAAACCCATCAAATGGACATTCAAAAGAGAAATCTATCAATTCTACGATTTACCATTTATCGAAAAAAACTGTATGTATTATTGAAGGCTTCAAAATCATAGAGATCTTTCCCGAAATAATGATAAATAGTGCGGGCATATTGACTTCTTAAACATGTTTTGAGACCAATGTGATATTTAGAACTTAAAATAATTTCGATGGACCAAAAAGGTGCTGAGACCTTGCAACATGACATCGAATACCCTAGGCATCCTTCATCGCGGATCATTAGTTTGATATCACAAAAATCTCAAGTTCTAGCAAAATCAAAAGACACATGGTAGTTAGCATAGAGAAGAAAAAAGTCTCAAAGTATATATTAGAACGGGAAATTCAAATCGCACCAAATACTTTGAATATCACACATCATGAATGCACATAATTAAAATAAAGAACATTAGATCACGAGCCCTAGCATTTCTCATACAGATTCATCTTATACCGGGTGAAAATTTCCATAGATAAAGCAAAAAGGGACCATAATGAAAATTGCTTTAAAATACCCTACGGATCTACTCACACATACGAGTAAATAGACGAATTAAATGAAATCACTCAGGCAAACCAAAATCCAACCTAATGCTTGAACAATTCGAGTGGTGTTGGTGGCATCAGCGTAACCCATCCAACTCACACCCTCTATCAATAATCCGGTTCACACGAAGATTATAAGCATAAAACACATAAAATAACTAAACAAAACATAACTTGAAATGCCTTGATTCATCTTTGAAATCTTATTATTTACATGGTGCGGGAAAAATATTATACTCCAACAAATAGAGGGAGAGATTCATGATGGTTAGCTATGCATAATGCTACATTAGGGACCTTCTCTTCCCCTCCTTCATTCTATAAAATTGACCTCATGTTTGTCAAAAAATACGATTCTAAAATCTAATATCCTATGCCTCCTCTACAAATATCAAGATCTTCAAATTTATAACATCGGCGTCTCCCTAATTATCGGATCAAAGTTAAACAACGCATACAACTTAGGAAATTGTGAACTAATTTTTTGGAAAAAAATAAGGAGTCTAGATATTTGATCGGATTCCTATCAATATAAGGTTCTATTTTAACACCAAAACGACGTATTCAATCATCGAAGCTATCGTCATCATATCCATGGAGCATATCAAACTCTTTGTTAATCTCATGGCTTATAGAAATAGTTGATTTGCCTTGATGCCACTTTGTATTGGGTGTAATATAATGCTCATATGGTTTTCATTTTTGGGTGTCGGAACGTGGACAATGGATCACAAATTTTCATTTGATATATGAGTTCAAATACGTATGGCCAGGAAAAATTAGAGCCAAATGAGTAATATAATTTGACTTTCACTCGCGTTGTCTCATAGGCCTGGGTGCAATTAAAGGAACACATCAACGTATTAAACCTCATGTTCTTCAAACCCATATGCTCATTTTCCATCATGACAAACTTGGATGTATGATAATCATGGAAGTGTGAACGGTATTTGCACTCTTTGGAACAAGAAATGTGTTTTTGGGAACAAGGGTGTATTGTTGGAACAATAACTTGATGTGTGGTGGAGGAATTTGATGTGTGGTGTGGGAATTCTTTAGTGTACAGGGTGGTGATATTAATAGCAATAATCACCAATTGGTACAGGGGAATCTTCTACATAGTATAGGAAGGTGAATGCGGGATCAAGGCCTATTAGCATATTCATAAAAATATAATCAACTCGGTATAAACTTTACAAACACACAAACTATTATTCATGATGATTTTAATGTTTAAATATCGTTAAAACAAGGAAATCATGGAAAATAATAAATGCACTCTATTTTTCTCGAGAGTGCACAAAACCACGACGATAACCATTCGAAACTTAAACAACAACATGAGGGATTTCGAGTAAAAGGTGATATAAAGCAAGGAAAAACACGGAGGCCTAACATCCCCCCCCATCATGACCATCTTCCATGTCCTCATGCAAGAAAATCAATTGTTGTATTTTCGATCTTACAAAAAAAAATATTAAAACATTTATGGACACTCATAATAACGTTCACCAATTTTGTGTGATCAATATCTCCTTCACTAGGTAAAAGCTATTCTAAAATCAGAGTGTTTGTTGGTCTCTTTGTTTATTTAGAACAAATTTCAATAAGATTATAACACAAGGGCTGCCATAATAATACTATATTGAAAGGATGGTGTTATTACTTCAATAAAATAGCACAACTATTAAAATTTACACAAACATCTCGAGGGTATCCTTGATCGAAGTTTCACTTTAATATCCTCATTGCAAATATGAGTGACATGACTTGAAAGACATGGTTTAAAAAGTAGAAAAGAATAATACCTTCCCATAGTGACCATCTTACCTTTATCCACATATAGTTGAAGCTCCTCTTTTCTAGGAAAAGTGAATTACTACACTAAGGGTCCCACGTTCATAAAAAAAATTATTCAAAAAAGTTTATAGAACTCCAAGGCATAACACCAGAAGGATATTAAATCCATTCTCAAAGGGATATAACAATGAATCTAGGGAAAGAAAAAAAACAACCAAGTAAATCATAATGTAAAGGATTAACTTTAATACCACATGCATGGCCCTATTGCCGACGAGCGTCGATAACCTCGACATGGATGCTGTTAACCCCACAAAATGCTTTCGTCCTCTCTATTAGATATAGATTTAGATTCATTTGAAAATAATTTACATTTGTTTTTGAAATTAATTTAGAAGGCATGTCTTTCCTTGTTAACTTGTACTAACGAAAATTCCATTCACAAGAACTAACAAGAAAGAACAAGTTGGCTCATGATGAGACCTCTTCTCTTCCCAGATTTTCCATTTGGAAATCCATTACCACGGCTTCGTGACTTTAGTAATGGTAATGTCGTTCTTGTTAGGCCCATGATCATGGTAGGTTGGCTTGTTGTGAGATCTCCTATCCATCGGTTAATTTATCTTATGAAAAAAAATATGATTATAATCAACCTTAAATAGGTTACTTAATAGGTGGGGAGGTGATTACTGCTCCTTAAAGGGAACGAGGATGGTGTGAAATTTTTTTTAATTACTAATATTTATTGGTTGGTCCTTCTACCTAAAGACTCATTTTAAAGAAAACATCTTAGATAATGACTAAAAAATTCTCAAATTTCTCATGCCGAGTTCTTATGAAAGCTTGTTAAAGTTTTGTAGGTGTGGTCCACCATAGGGAGGATTCTCATCAATACCTTCAAAGAGGAACTTAAGAAAATTTCTTGGATGATAGTTATTGGTCAATAATCAAAGTCACTTTATAAAATATTAGGCATTTAAGAGTGAATTTCTTCTAACAAAATCTTACCCCAGGGTAAATACATAATAATAGAAATTTCAAAAGTGAGCTTTAGGGGAATCACATTTTCAAGGAGTGTTGTCATAAAATTTTATTTAAGATGGCATATTTATTCATATTAACCTATCATGTTTTAAAGAGAGAATACCACCTTTAAAGTGTAGGCATACTTCCAATGTAGCCATATGCATAACATAATGCTAAATATACTCACACTTATTTTTAAAGAATACACTTCAATACAAACCAAAGTGTGAGAAACTAGTTTATTTAATTGATATGGTACCAAGAGTTGTCGAATGATGAGGGAATGATGTGCGATAAATACTTGAAACAGATTAAATGAGATCCACATGATGATTCTCCAAACTGTTACAAATCTTCCACCACTTAATGAACACTCTCTTGGGTGATGCGAATTAGGTGAAAGACAAAATAAAAATCCCTCAAGTTCAGGGCTCAAATATCTACTTTTCAGTTAATAAGAATGGTTGAGAGAGATTCTAGGGTTTGAGTTTCAACAACAATTTTCAGAATAGGCTACATTTATATATTTCTCCTTTAATGGTATTTGAATCAAGGCTTCTTCCCGGGTGAAGGTTTTGTGGTAATGGGGGGGGAGTTTCAAATTCACACCCTTGCCAGATATGGAAGATGTAACATTTTGTTCAATAGGGGAATCAACGGGAAGAATAGGTGTTTCAAATTGTTGTACAGCTATGTTTTTTTTGAATTAGGGGGCTATGGTTTGGGACTCAAGGCTTAGACTAGGCTTAGGATTTTGGTTAGGGTTTAGACTAGGGTTAGGTTTAGGGCTTGAATTAAGGTTAGGGCTAGGGTTTGAATAAGGGCTAGGTCTAGGGTTCGAATTAAGATTTTGAATAGGTTTAGGTCTAGGGGTTTGAATTGATGTTTTGAATAGGAGTTTCGGATCATGAATAGGGTATGGGTAAAGATAAGGAGTAGGGTATGGTATAGGATAGGGGGTAGGGTATGGATTAGGATAAGGGGTGGGGTATGGATTAGGATAATATTTCACAAGTAACTAGGACCATGGATGAGAATGAATTGATAATGCATTGAATGAAAATTGTGATTATTTGTTGTTGATTAAGTAATTGATTTTTCATGAAATACTTATCTAGAGAAAAATCTCAGACTATTCTTGAGGAGAAGGGATATCGAGCTCAAAGAAGAGTGCAAGAAGGGCTCCATTGTGGCCATGAAGTAGGGTATTCAATTGGAGAAGTAATAAAATTCATCCATGAAACTACATAGGATTATAAACATGCCACAGGACTGCTCAGGGAGAAATAAGCATTAATCCAAAGTATTGAATGATGATAAGTTTTGTTATACCTCACGATTGATTTGATTCCTTACTTTATTTCACGAGTACCTTTATTAATCGGGGTAGTGATGGGCAATGTTCGAGTTGAATAAGCCTCCTCACAAATTTTACAAAACGTTTAGGCTACTAAAGTGGAAACCTTCCAAGGAAGTGCTTCTTCATACAATTGAGTGCAAAATATTAACAACGATTCTTCGTCCTTCTTATGTTCTTCCTGCATATCATCCAAATTTGAAATCAAAGATTTAATAATATTATTTTTATGTTCAAGGAAAATACTAAAAATTTTCACTTATGAGTTCATCATTGGATGATTTGTATATGTCTTTCGCGAGCATCAAAACTCATCATTTAATGATTACTCAAAATACCATTTTCCTATTTTCAATAAGCCAATAGGTACATTTTTTAGTACGGGAGAATAATGTATATATAGGTAGGGCGATTCATACAACACCGAGAGAAAATGAAAAACATAAAAATAACCAAGATGTGTAGGGAAATAAATAAATTCAAAGAACATAACTACGGAAGAAACTAGAGTGAAAAAACAGACCGAATGCAAAGGTCATCGAGTTCAATACCCTGACACCTCCCGGAGCGAGACGCCAACATGTTGGGAGTAGTATAGGGCATATTAATGGACCAATATTTAATCGTCAATCCGAGTTCAGTGAACTCGAGGTCGCAACACTAGAAATGCCGAGGAGAGGGCCCCTAGTAGCACTGCAAATAAAACTCTAGTCTAACTTGCGCATCAATCTCAACAAATTAAATTTGAATCATCCACTTCAAAAGGAAAATTGAGAAAACACACAATCCCGACGATTGAAAAGGAATGTATGTCGAGTGTAGGGCGTATGTATGTGTATGTGTTTCACATCGAATGTGTGTGTATGTACATGTATTATGTCGTACACCGAATATAGGTGTATGTATTGTGTTGTGTTGTACTTTCTAGAGGTGTGGGTGTATGTATTGTGTGGTGTTGTACGCCTAGTGTAAATGTACATGTTGTAAAATATACATATTTGTATGTGATTTAAGAGAAGCAAAGGCACTAGGTGCTTGTCGGGTGTGACTAACGATCCGAGTGTGTGTACGAAAAGAACAAAGGCGAGAAGTAAGCATAGATGAAGGAAAAGTATCGATATTTTATTTCAATTCTATTATGCATGTGATCTACAATTCTATAATGGTTACATGTGATTTGTGATTATGGTTTATTTTGATATCATGCGATTCATAATTTTAATTTATGATGGTTGTGTTTCTATCTGAAAACGGATGTGATATGTTTATACATGATGATTTGACCAAATAACTAGCTTTTGACTTGTTGGGAACAAGAAGTGAATAAAATTACAATTTGTACATATTGATGAGCTACGATGAGGTATGATGTAGATTTATTTCAATTTTATTTTTTTAATCTAATGGAAATTGTAGTGCTTGAAGTACGGGGAAAGAGTGAAATGCTTGGTTGGGTGGGAAATTTGATTGCAAGCATTAACAACAACAACAAAAGGAATTGAAACAAGCATCGGTATGTTGGTAAAGCACTTCGGGAGAAGGGCCATTATGGGACACTTTGGTACCCAATAGTGTGCATTGATTTCCATGAGCATGCTATAGTACGATATGATGGTTTTGAGGCAAGTATATTTCTTGGTTTTTTCTATCTTCGATGCGAGGAAGCCTTGCCAAGGGATGGATCACCTAGGATAGGGGATGTCGGGGAACTTGGAAGGTGAGTCATGTGGGGAATGGATTATCGGATTGCACGAGGGACTACGAGAGAAGTGAAGGGGAAGGTCGGGGTGGATTTATTTTGGTTATTAGCATTTTCTAGATTGAATCGGGTGCACATTGGGAGTGTGCCTTGGAACAATGAGTCGATAAACTTTCACTAAGAGTAAAATAGTGTAGGATTGTAGCAACTTGGACATTGGATGTAACTTTGAATTTGACGGTGGATTTTGGACTTCCTAGAAAGGGAGGTGAATCCTGGTATTACTTTTAGGGTGGATGTGTAAACCTGCGGATTCCCCTTGTTACGGATGCGAGAAATCGTATCCTTTTATTTGTTGGTTGGGAAAGTGTGCATATGTATATATGTGGTTGTTGTGTAAATACCATACGTGAGCTATGTAATAAATCTCTAGTAAATGGTATGATTGTCATGATATTTTTTCTTTTGAGTGGGTTATTCATTATAAATGTTGTAACAATCTATCTTATAAAGCTCCATGATTAGTATGTTTTCTTTTTTGCGGTTTTGCTAAGGGTATTTGTGTGGTTGAACACCTAGGACGGTGTCCCTTAGGGGAAAGGGTTACGGAAGAACCCTAGTAAAAAAAATTCACATAAAAATATATAATACCACGGTGATGGGACACTTATCCCAAGTTGAATGGTGGGAAAACATCCTAGTGGGTGTTCATTCGATTTATTATGGCTACGGGAAATTGGGAGAGGTTTTGGAAAGGAATGAGGCATTAATTGTCATTTTTATTTATGAAAATCATGGAAATTAGGAGAAAAGGGATAGGAAAGGTCACATGTTTCATGTCGAGGAGTAAAAATAGAAGAGAAAATAGAAGCCTCTTCTATAAAAAAAGGCTTAGGATCGATTGATACCTTTTTTCAGAGTGCATTTTTTGGAGCTCTCTAATTATTCTCTCTCTCTCTCTCTCTCTCTCTCTCTCTCTCTCTCTCATATACTCTTGGACACTTAGATTTTTGGAGTGCTTTGAGACTTGGAGCAAGAAGGAAAGGATCAAGCGAGAGAAGAGCAAGATCATGCATCTACAGCAAGATTCTTTGCAAGTATTGATTTGCATGTGTTATTTTCTTGCTATATTTTGCACGTATGGTATTGCATGTGGTTTCTTGCTATCCTGGCATGGGTTTTTCGAGTGTGACATTGTTTTTAGCCTAGCCTTTCCATTTACGGATGGCCATGAGTGTTGTGGAGTTCTCATGTTTTTGTTTAACTAGATTACCGGATGGATTAGAGAAGTGAGGTGGATATCCAAATGATTATAGAACCTATTCATTTGTTGCCTTAGTTTAGGGCGAGTAATTCGGGTTTGGATTGTGATAAAGCTCTGAGAGGTGGTGGTTTTTCTCTCCATTCATGCCTAGGAATATTGGGTTTGGGATTTACGGTAAATCCTGGAGAGTATGTATTGGTTTAGGGCCTAGTTATCACTTTGATTCGGACGACGACGTTGCGGTAAATCACGAGAGACTAGGAGATAGAAAAAATTCCCTCACGAGTTTAGGTAGAGAGAAGTATGGTGATATCCATGCTTGTGTTGGCTTAGTGATCGGGTGTAGATCACGGGGAAAATCCTAATTTATGATTGATGAGAAGCTCATTCCTTTAGGATTTGATGTAAAATTTCACTGGTTATTATGTGGATTCTATTGTTGTTGTATCCATGGTATTTTTGTTGTTATTATGCTAGTTATAAGCATGTATTTTATTAGTGTTGATGTATGACTCTATCCATGTTTTTACTTTGAGAATGAATGAAAAATGGATCTATGGTCAGTTAGATTTTATTGCAACTTATGATGTAAGGGATAAATTCTTCTTAGCGATTCTCGAGATAAGTATGAGACCCCCTATGTTTAAATTTGTTGTTTACACTTGTAGATGCAATGTTTGTGAAATGTTTTGATGAAATTCACGTATGGCTAGGAGGGGTCCAAATGTGTTCTGATGATTTGATTTCTTTCGTACCTTTGTTTTAATGTTATTTATCATCTCCTAAGAAAGTTTCATGAATTTTTGGGGAAGTGACTTAGGCTGCGGGAGTCTGAAAAGGTGGCACAAATCCCAAAGTTGCGAGGCACAAAACTAACCGATTGGGGCCACGGCCACATGCTTGTTGCGTTGTGCTTGTGGCTATAGGCTCCCCGGCTACTACCTTGCCTTGGAATTCCTACGAGCTATTGTCCAAAAGCGTCGAGTCGGTCTCCCTCGGGTGGGTCGGGGGTATGGAAGGTTAGGTTACCTCTTGGGGATGTTTTTGATGATGTGTAAGGTGTGTTTGTCTTGTTGTCATCGGTTTTCCACTTTCTTAAGTCATCTAGGAGGTTGAATCTCATATTAGTATCCTCTCATCACATGTTTACCCTAGTTGGTTAGTTATTTGGGTAGATGTGGGAAGAGAGTGTTACATACTATTGTACGTGAGAAAATTGTACTGAGGTTTAATAGTTTGAAATTGAGTCTGTTATTTCGAAGATATAATTGTATAAAGGTCAATGGTTTCAAAAACCCAAAAGCCATGAAATACAGCAAGTGAGTTGAAGCCAACTCATACATTATTCTATTCTTCCTTGGGAATGGTGTAAGTGGTCTTTTTCGAATGATAAATCTAGAAAGTACTAGGGAATATAGATGTGGATGAGAAATTAGAAGAGTTTGAATGACTAGAACACAATATTGGCCACCACTGATCGAAGCAAAGCCATAGAATAATGTTGGAGGAGGAGGAAGAAGAGGAAAATCCGGATCTTAGATTGTTTCTAGAAATCATCCTTGATCCTATCGAGATGGTGAAGATGCTGCATCGAGTGGCTTAGAAAAACAGAGCCATTACCTTGTCTAGGAGAGAGAAGTCCAAAAGCGAAAGACGGACCCTCCAAGGGAATACCTAACATGAGAGAAAGAACACATGCGGGGTCATGGAATCCATACCCTTCTTATCTCCCTTCACGAGCTACGAAGATATATGCTAGTGTGGAGGAAGAGCAATGTGTCCTTGTATTTCGGATCGATGGTGGAGTTTAATTGAATTGTCTACAAAAATCATTCCACAAAGAAAAGTGTGGAAAAATACGGTTGTAGTGGAGTTCATCCAAGAGGGAAATGAATTATGACATAAATATAAATTTACTTCGTTGAAAAAAAAATCATAAAAAAACATATTAAAAGATCATAACAATTAAAATAATAAATACACTAAAAATTATGATCGTCATTTTATTTTTTTTCTAATTAGGGCCTTTTATTAGCCTTTTCAACATTTTTAAGCTAATAACATAACCATTACATATTGATTATTTACGCACAATGTTGTCGCTTATTTTTGTAAAAATGAGTAGTTAGAAAAAAGATGGGATAAATCATATACTTTTATTATTTATTTGTGTAGTCATATAAATTAAATAGCTAGTGAATACATATAAGCATAAATCTATAATAGGTATCCAAACACTTGTTTTATAATATATCTCACATTGCCAAAATATATATAATTTGATTGAATTGTAATTTCTTTTTTTTAATTAATGATAGAAATAATTACTATATATATATATATATATATATATATATATATATATATACTATAAGCTATGGAGATTCACCCAATTTATCATGAAAATTCCTAATATGTTAAATAGGATTTGTTAAAACATATGATAAGCCCATGTCATGGCTTATCAATACCATGCCAAAAAATCATATTATGAACACTTTGTTCATATAATATATTTTTTTAATTAATCAATTCAATTAAAAAGGGTAAAAATGGCATAACTAATTTGGAGATAAATCTCATTTTTTTATTTTTGAATACTACTAAGAATATTATGGAATATTATGTGGAGGTTAAATCCTTACCATCCTCTTAATAACTATTGATAATTAAATTAAAATTTATGGTTAGTTATTTCCCACCATAAATAAGCAAGTCTTTGCATAAAAAAATGGATATGAATAAGATGTAAATAAGTATATTTACTAAGATTTATTTCCCACCATTATTTGTGGTTTCCTTAGCACTTATGTAAGACTAAAATTGTAAATGTGTGAACTTAATGGTGGTGGTTATAGCATGCCAAAAATTTATGCAAGTCCTTGTGCACTGAAAAATAAATTAATTTATCCCACGTCACATCTCAATTAATTAATTCATGCCAAACAAGATTATAAAATTTCTCTATTGTTCATTGTTAATTTAGCATTGACGCAATGTAGTAGGTTATAATTCTTTATGCAAATTTTCCCAAAACATAACTTCTAATTTGAGATGGTTGAGGACTAAAGCATTTTGCCTACAAGACTTATTTGAAAATAAACATCCCCAGCATAATTAATTAAATGGTTATTAGAATTTTTAGAAACATATGTAATATTTAATTAAACATATATATATATATAATTAAACCTCCTTTAGTCACACATATGGAAAATAGTTATATTTATATCATATAATTATTAATTAGTTTTAAAGGAAAATAGTAATATAAATGAAAACATATATACAAACATAGTATATACGTTTTGTATATTTTAGTACTCAAATAGTTATATGGAGATGGGCTTATTGTCTCACAAATAAGGGGGTTTCTTACATCAATTTAGTGTTTATATTTATAGTGACCTTAAGATTAAATTATTATTATTATTATTATTATTATTATAAAGCATTATTTATTTTCTTGTGAAGTTAATTTCAATAATCATTAAAAAAAATACATTTGTAGTGGCTTGATGGAAGTCTTTGGTCTTCCATTTGGGAAACCAAACCATTGGTGATGCATTAGGTCGTTTTTGTTGGAAAATTGTATTTGCTGTTCGACATTTTTCATTATCAAAGTCAAACAAAAAAAATCATTTGTCTTGTAGTTGTCCAAGTCAACCCTCAAATTAATAGGTCGACCCCCTCCACTTGAAGGGTTTTGACCCAGGGTCAAAACCCCCTTTATGAGACTACTATATATTGTCATTCGTCGAGATTAATTTGGACATCACATACACTCATCAATTCAACTTTGTTCTACAAGGAAAATATGCTCACATGTGCGAAGGAGAAGATCCTTTCTCTCTCGCATTTACCAACAGATTTTTACTTCTATTGACTCTATATTGACTATGATTTCTTCTCTTGTTATTTGACCTAATTATAGACTAAAGTTGGAGGTCGAATATTCCTAGCATATTTGACTATTTTTGTTGATTGATTTTGGATCTATTTCGGGGCGTTGAACGAGAGTTGAGTACGGGGTCTAACCCTATATTTTGACTAATGATTTGGTATGGAAATACGGGATTATATTTTATCCCTTTGACTATTTGTTGCAAGTTGAAATTCATCCCCTTTGACCAAACATTTATTTGCGACTAGATCGTTGATATCTCTCCTTTTACTTGATTCGAATTGAAATTTAATGTGGTCAATGGTTGACCTTTTGATTGGAATTACGTAATGTACAAATTGGATAGAATTGAGAAAAAATTATCATAAAGAAAGCTTTCTAGGTTTTTCCCCCTTGCGAGGTTTTCATCCCAAGAAATTTTGGTGTTTCTTATTTCATTGTCTCATTTTGATCTCTCTTTGCTCTATTGTGCTTAATGGTTGAAATTTTCTTATGTGTAAGCGCTTTGATAATTTCAATTATCGAAGTAAAAAAATATATCTTTCAAAGTAGTTATTTGGAAGAAAATTGTTCTAGTCTATCCTTCTACTATAAAAACAACACGATATCGAGTTAGAAAGGTGGAGAAAAAGAAATTGAGATCACTCTTGAAGAGACCCTATCTTACAAATTTAGAAGATTCATCATCTACTTGAGAGTAACCCTAGAAGATGGAGTCAATTATGTTTTTCCCTAGAAGCCCTAACGCTTTTCAAAATTGAGCTATGTCCTTGTTTGAAAAACATGAGCTATACGACCAAAGAGTCTCATGAAAAATAATGAAAGGATGCCTACTTATTATGAAAGATTTTTTTTTGCAATATTTTTTAGAAGGTATCAAGATATATATACGGTGAATTATGCATTTATCTCTAATTCTATTTGAGATCAAAAGCCTCACAAAAAGAAGGATTAATTTCCATAATTCTAATAATAATAATAATAATATTCCCATACAATGAAGAAGATAAGCTTGAATAACTTGTATATTTAAGGGAATTTTATCATCATGGAAAAGGACTAGGGTTTTTTCTCATCAAGCTTGAAATATCAACCCAAATCATTATGGTTTCAAGTCTTTAATTATCAACAAAAAAATGAAGTTAACTATACTGAAATTTGTTTCTTTATTCGGGCCAAGTTAAAATGCCACTATGCCAAAAATGCTTCGAGGAGATGTCAAAAAGCCTCATGAACGATAATAGAAGATTTGAAATTATAATTTATAGTTTGGAAGGATATCAAGCATCTGAATGTACTTAAGAAGGATCACAAAGATGATAAAATTAAAGTGTTTTGATATTGTGTGTGTGTGTGTTTGGTGCACAAATGTACCAAATCACACTTGCAGAGGAGTGGTTTTTTCCCTCTTAAGTTCTTGTTGCTGCAGGAAGAAAATAAAGGGACTCGAAAGTTAGTGAACATGCTAAGAAATAAACATACTAAAATAGTGAAACGACATGCATATTCAAAAAATAAAAAAGCTAAACTAAAAACACATAATACAAAAGCTCTAAATAGAGTCAATCAACTTCGATAATCCAAATGGTGGCACTTACTTCCCCCTTATTGAGTCTTTGGTAGGAATAAAGGATGAAATGTTTACCCTCTTGACAAGGGGCCCTTAGAACTAGGGAGTTCTAAGACCGATCTAAGGATGTCTTTACTTCCAAGCTACCTTGGCGCAAAGTCTCCCTCTCTCTACTTCGAAGAATTTGAGTTGGTGGATGGCAAAAAATTGAGTCCCTTATATCTACACTTTCTGGATCACACATTCTTTGGGTTTCTTTGGGAAATTCTAGCCAACATAACAATGTGTTCTCCTATTGTTCATCTCTTGGTGTCCTTTAATAGGATAATTCAAACTCTCCTTTCCTCTCTTGGTACATTGATGGATGGTGACCCAAGAGAAGGGTGATTCCATTTTGTGCCACATTATTCCATTGTGTACTCCCTTGAGGGTCCTAGGGAGGCTTGGGCGGTTGTCCTTAGAGCAGACCTCAAGTGTGGGATCAATGTCTTGGAGTGTGCCTTGTGGTGCCGACAGTACTTCGACACTCTCGGGTACGCGGGGAGTTTTTTTGAGGAAAAGTCGTGCAGAAACCCATGCTGTCGAAGAAAAGTGTGTGCAAAGTACATTTTTCTGGTTCCTTCGGTGTGCAATGTTTGTTTTTACTTCTAGACCTTAGAGATTTTTAAATACTTCAAATTCTTTAATATGCCTCGACTACTGTGAAATCATACATTTTACGACATTTAATAATGTCATGTTTTCTTGTACGATTTTCTATTGATAACATTTTCCCCCTAATGTGTGAGTCTAGAGAATTGTATAGCCAAAATACATTATAGTTTATTTTGTACGTATGCTAGTGAGGAGAGAGAACTGCGTGTAGCACGAGTTGGAGACATCTTGTGCTTATGTCGAAGACCGACCATGTCCTATGGGAACCCTCACAAACAATGTTATAATACAATAAATACGATCTTTCTACTGAGTTAGGCATGTCCCATGCTCGTGATGCTTTGGCTAGATAAACAAATCTATTTGACAGTCTGATTAAGTCAATGTCACTAATATGGCGGTGATATGCTTTGGTTGATGACGACAATTTTTGATGCCTCGGGGGTGTTTTTCTTTGAAAATAGGTGGAATGTGGTACCCACATGTGTAAGCTAGCATGGCATATAAATGCACATTTTACGCATGGGTGTCTAGTCTGTGACCTTCAGTGTAAGCATTGCTAAAAGAGATGCTTATAAAGGCACGGGTCTTCGACAAATTTGATCGAAAGTGAAATGGTTTTAAGGTACGATACCATCTTGACATGAAAGCTTGTGTTGTATTCGAATTTCGGGAGGATCGATGACATGCAGCAGGGAAATGATGCCTCCACGAGTGCCACACGAGGATGTCCCTTTTTATGGAGAGGGTGATCAAAGGTATACCTGTCTTTTTGGAAAATAGGTGTTGATGTCGACAAAAAGAAGGCTGCCCATGACCTGACGAGAGATTCGTTGATATAAGGGATCGGGATCATGGATGTGATAGGTTTACGTAGGCATGATGGCAAGGGGTGGCTGGCCCGATGATGGAGATTCGGTGGCCCAAGGTCGAGAGTATAAAAACGGCAACCGTGATCGCTTGTAGCTATTTCGATGGGGGAAATCACTGGAGTCGGTAGGACATCTAGGGTGAGGTATATATTGGTTATGAATGTCATGGTGGCTTATGCGTGAGGGTGGGATATCAGACCCCGAGGGTGACTAGGGGACTAACTACCATGGGAGAAAAAAAATGGATGGGTGGGTGGGGGACATAGTGCAGATTTTGCGGTCTTTGTACACTTACAAAAGGAATGAAATAATGGGGGTTTGGTTTAGTCCTGGCTCTGAAAGACAGATGCGCATGAAAAACATGAAAGTGTTCACCCATTGATGATGTGAGGAAGATTGTTTTGTTGAGGTTGGAGACCCCATTGGTTGGTATCATGTGTGGGGTTGATGAAGCGGATGGAAAAATAGTCGTAGATGAGGCTATTTTGATGGAGGTATGGTAGGCCAAATGCGAGGCGCGGTAGTGCGCTTTCGATATTCTTGCAAAACCTGGTAGTCGGGAAAGGGTTTTTATTTCGATATGGTAAAACTTGACCCTGATGCATGGCGGGTGAATGCGCATGAGGGGAATATGGAGTGTTGATCATAGTGTTTCTTTCGGTCCTATAAATGGGCACTACCGAGTTCTCGCTATGGTCCTCCAAAGTTTACGAAAAGGGCAACATATAGGAAAAATATGGCTTAATTCGGTTCATTTGTGTCGGTTGAGCATTTAAGGATTTGAGAGGTCGAAGGCTTTTGCGGAGGTTTCGTTCTTGTCATTGCGGTCGGTAGCCTTAGTACACCCCAAGACTAGCACGGTACAGCCAAGTAGGCTTCCATGGCGTCCTACATTTTAATTTTTTTAGTGTGTCGGTGCAGGAGTTTGTACGGGATGGGTTTATATCGATCCCTAGGCAGCTTTTGCCTTGATTGCGTGGGAGATCAGGTACGGGCATGTAACTTCGTGCAAAAATAAGGTTTTACGCGCACTTATCACGCTGTTACGGAATTTGGGTGTATGATCCTAGGCTGCAACTTTTGCCTTGATTGCGTGGGAGATCAAGGTACGGAGCATGTAACTTGCGTGCAGAAAAATAGGTTTTACGCGCATATCTATGACTTTGATCTGAGAGGTACAAACCTTGTCACATCCATGAGAAACAGACAGCTTTCCTACCCTGTCTCAGAGAAACGCATGGAAATTTGAAGTGATTTTTGTAAAATTTTTGGGAAATTTTACATGTTTTTTAGTTTTTTTAGTGTGACTAATGTGTGCACGTTTTGATGATAGGATGTTGTGGAGGAGAGGGAATTGGCTACGATCTCCGGGATGCTTTGTAGCTAGTGATGGTCACGCAGCGCCATCATTGGTGCGCGCTGGGTCTTCTCAAATTTATGGAGAATGACACCTTGCACGATCACAGGGATGTGTACTTTCACATTTTGAATGGCCGGATGCTTGGAACCTATGGTTAATTTCTTATGGATAAATGATGTCGGGATATGTAGAGTTCATGCTGGAGGCTCTATCATGTTGAGGGTAGAATGATACTTTTACTATCAGAACTTTCGGTGGATGGAGCGATGAATGGTTTACACACTACCTACAAAAACAAATACCCCCAGTGAAAGCATCTTATTTATTCAAATATTATTGAAAGACATGCTAAAAAAACAATATGAGAGAGGGCATACATCGGCCTTTGAAAAATTATTTTTTCGAGAGTGAAAATGTAGCACGATTACTTGGCGTTATGGAGTGTTTATCACAGTGTTTCTTTTGGTCTGTGAGTGGGCCTTTTGAGTTCTCGTTATGGTCCTCCAAAGTTTTCGAAAGAAAGGGCGACGCATAGGCGAATATGGCTTAATTCAATTCATTTGTGTCGATCGATCATTTGAGGATTGGAGAGGTCGGAGGCTTCTACAAGTTTGTTCTTGTCATAGCGGCCCGGCCTTAGTACCCCGGGACTACTGGAATTTTTTAGCTAAGTAGGCTCCATGACGTCACGCATTTTATTTTTTTTAGTGTGTGCGGTGCGAGGTCCCGTACTGAGATGGAGTTTGTACGGATCCTAGAGCTTAGCTTTTCGCCTTGACCAGTGGGACAATCAGAGTGTATGTGCGCAACTTGCGTGCAAAAATAAGGTTTTGCGCGCACTGCATCAAGCCCATTCTAGATTTCGGGGCATGCCCTTGCGCGTACATGAGGGAAACGGAACACGCTCTCCCTTTGCTTTGATCAGAGACAGGGCGCACGGAGTGAAACTATTTTTTTGAAAAAAAATTGGGAAATTTTGTTTGTTTTTTTATTTTTTTAGTGTGAATGATGGTATCGTTGTGATGACGGATGTTGTGGAGGGAGAGGATTGGCACGATCCCTCGGGGACGCTTTAGGCTGGCAGTGGTCACGCGCACCAACATTTGGCACGTTGGGGTCTTCTCAAATTTATGGAGAATGACCTGCTAGGATCACATGATCATCTTTTGTGCTACCTGATCGATGTTGGAACAAGGCGCGCAAAGGTGATGGTCTTTGCGGGGGTGCAGCCTTGTTATACGCTCGAGATGGATATGTATTTTTCATGACGAGGGTTGCACCGCCTCGGGGTGAGGCTCTCCCTTATCCACTTCCTCTTGGGAGAGAGGATCTTGAGAATGATGTTTAGGAGACCATTGTGGCGGGGGCACCCCTTACGGAGGGGTGCATAGTGATTGCTTATGTGAGCCGACTTGTTTGGCGGTGTGCTACGGCCGCTGTTAATACGGCTGGCGGGGTCATGCATGCTCATCGGGTGTCGGGGCCACAAATTAGTTGCATCGGATGGTAGGACCACAATCTTTTATTTTTTCCCATTTTTTAATGACGGGATGCGCTCTCGGCTTTCTAAGGTACGAGATGGATCAAAGTTGTTCACATATGCTAGAATTCTTTGCCGCATTATGTATGAGTGGGTGGTGCTGCGAGACCTACGTGTATGTGCCGGTGAGGGCCACTTTGGAGCCTCGCATGAGGAGGTGGGCCACTGTGATTTTCACGGAGAGGAAGGGTGGGCGTTACTAGAACGCCACCAAAGAGGACTTGGTTCGAGGCAAATCCTTACATGTTTTTTCGTTTCCTTATGCGGGGATGGACTTTCGAGGAGACACGGACATGGGTACGCAGGTGGATATGCTTGGGGGACGACGGTATGTTTTTTGTGTTTTACTGCATTTACTTGAGTATTTATGTTTTGTATGTGTATTATGATGAAACTAACATAGTTTTGTTACTCTTGTAGATGTTGGTGGTCGGACTTCTTGTGGCTCGGTTTGTGGGACACCATCTAATTTGGCGACCTTGAGAGGTGCCCCTCGTAGGGGACGGGTAGGAGTTCCGGTGCAGCCTCACAGGTGGAGCAGGGCAAAGGGGCTGGTCCCGCCCGGAAGGAGTGTAGTAGCTCGGCTACTCACAGGGACCTCTTGCTAAGCGAGCTCGTGCGTGTGGCGGAGGATCGCGTAGATGAATTGATAGAGTAGGTAGTTTCACAGGAGTCGAGCTCGGGTGCTAGATGATGAATGGGGTCGAGTGGAGTACTTGAACGAGGATGCCTACCCCAGGGTTTAAGTGGATGACCTCGCGAATGCATGGTGGGAGGGTGCAGTGATGGCCTAGGAGAGGGCTATCGGCTGATTTTACGTCGGGTGGTGATCTCGCTTTTACAGCAACTCTAGTATTGGTGCGGGGTAGTTTGTGGGTCTAGGTACCCCACACAGGGTAACACTTGCTTCCTAGAGTTTTATTGACACACGGGAAAGCACCCATTATGAGGATGCTTCCCCTATTTTTTTTGACTTGTATATTTGTATCTTTACTTTGACGACCTATGGGTCAAATATATTATTTTTGCACTCGGACACATATATTTTTTGCGGCTCTACATGGTGTGCCTTGTTTTGTTTATGGATTATGCTATGCTTGATGGATATCTATGTTTTCTATGTTTTTTGTTTTTTAATGTATGATGGTTTATCTGAGATGCATTCCATTTTAGAATATTGTTAAAGCTATGCGATTAGTTTGTTTGGTTTTGACTCCTTGGTACATGTGTGAATGTAATGTGGTGTTTCGGCTTAATCTTTTTTCACGCAAGTATTTCTAAACATATGTGAATCTCGTATCTCAAATTCTTGGTTTAACTACGGGGCTACTAGCGGGAATCGAGGTAGATGTGCATATGGCGTATACTTTTTGATTGAGGGCGTCACACATAAGTACGATGACGGTGTCATATTTTACGATTGTTTGTCGTTGAACCGATTCATACACACCTTGCTAGCCACCTATAATATTTGTTATACCAAAAGGTGGTTAAGACTTTGAGCCTCAAGGAACAAATTTTATCACTAAAAATTTTTTGGCTCTTGGAAGTCTCATGAAGACTTATCACAACACTCATCCAAATACACTGCCCCCATTTTACTTCCCAAAAAACCTGAAATCCCTGCTTTGGTTTCAAGGCCAAATACGTACCCAGAGACCCTTTTTTCCCCTTTTCCCCTTTTCCAAACTCACTTAACTTAGTTCATTTCCCATGAAAATCTCATTTTCATGTTTCTCCCCCTTTCTCATCAAATCCCCGTTATAAGGTTTTAATACTCTCTCTCTTAACCTTGTCAAGACCTGAAAACCTTGTGGGCTTAAGCCCCTTGGGTAAGTCTACTAGCCTTTTAAAGCCCATACACCACGGCACGGAACGGCCGACGATCGGGCGCTTACCGTTTAAAAATATTTCTCACTTTGAAAAGCTTAAAGCCTTTATTTATTTATCAAAATCATCGTTTTTATCATTTTATTAAAATTTCATGGGGTACAAGTTTTAAGTCATTACGCACGATCGTCTAAATCCACGAATCGGACGGTGTGAGTCGAGTCTCACGGTGGTCCCGCATTCCACTTAACCCCTTCCGAAACCACCCCGTATTTATCATACCCCCGCTTTCAAGTGCGCGGTGGTGGCCACACGATTTCGCGTGAATTCCATACGGAGTCTGACACGTGTCCCTTGTACCTTTTTTCAAGAAAGCCAGCGAGTCCATCGCGCCGCAATCGCGATCCATCGCGCATTATCGTTCGGACCGGGATGCCCGATGATATTGCTGTGCGCGGGTCAATTTGGGCCCACTCATCTAACGGTGATCGCTTGCGTACATCCGATGGTTAACCAATATACACACATGATAGCCGGGCTATTGTACGTGTGACGACATCTGCGCGGGTACGTCCCGGTCTGCAGTCCCGACGGTCCAAAATTCATCGCCTAGATTCTCTCTAGTTTGACTTTCCACCTTAGCTCCGTGTAGTCTACGTATTGATTGACGGCTTAGATTCATCCTCCTCCTGCGCCTTCTCGTTCAATCTTGACGAGTCGATCTGCGCACGATCGACGGCACGGTTAATCTTTCTTTCGCCCATTCTACGATCTCTCTAGATCAATCTTGAGCATTTGGATGATGCCATCCAACGGCCTCAGTCTTCACACGCCTTAGATGCGGTTAACCTATAAAGCAGAATTTTATAATAGTTTTTTGTGTTTTGCGGGGTTTTAAAATAATTTCTCGTGATTTTCAAAGAAGATTACGAGGGCGGAGGGTGACGACCCTCCGTCTTCGGTCGTCGAAGGAAATCATCCACGGATGAAATGCATGTTTCATCAATGTTTCCTCGGCATGGATGCCTTATAAAACTTTGCGCGGCCTACGCACACTTGCTTGCTATGAGAAGCCATGAATTGGGCAGCGACGAAAGATTATCGGTGCCAAAGACCCACGAATGTATCCAGAACGGAAGGGATTAGAGACGAGTTTCACGGGGATTACGTCTAAGAATGATTATCAAAAGCACTAATCCCAGATTTAAAACACGGTTATAAATAATATCTTAAGGGTTTTATCGACGAGCACTTCCACCACCGCAATTGAGCAAATTTGATCCCTTTAGCTATTAAAATGCCACATATGTGCCTCGAAAGTATTCAGGCAGGGTACAAATTTATTGATCGGGATCGAGATATTTGTCTCAGAAACGCCTTGGTAGAAGAGTTACTCCCATGAGGTCTTAGAAATACAAAGAATGTCTAAAGTATTTACTTCGACGCCACACGAGTGCCTCAAAGGTCAGCAAAATCTCCCAACGAGCTTAATCTTTATGTAACAAAATTTAATACTAGTACACCCATGTAAATTTTCTTCTCAGAGCCCCTCAAAATCAGAAAACCCATTAAGTCTATATTAATTGTAATTGAGATCTTTTATCAGATCTCACCTTCTCATCCTTCTATATATACTTTTGGAGAAGATGATCGAGGGGTTGGTTGTAGAACTTGGAAATATATTTGAGCAAAAACATTACGATTGTAAATAGTGTTCCGCTGCCCTTTGGAGCCCACGACTTGTGATAGATTAGATAAGTTTCGAATGGTGAAGATGATTGTTGATTGAGAACATTGGACTTGAAGAGCTGTATCGGTTTGACATTCATATACAAGCTGTTTCTTGGGATCTGGGTCTATATCCGTGGTGAAGTGCTCCTTTCTTTGTTATTGTTTTCCTTCTATGTATGTCATATTGTTTTCACTATTATACTATAAGAACTGACATTATAGAGTGAGACCTACTGTATATCGATAACCTTCTCTAAGCTTGAAAGCTTTATCTCAATGTTTTCACCTCTCAACTTGTTCATTTAAGAATGATTTAATACTGGTTGCAATGTATAGGAATGTTGGGAGTTCCCTCGTCCTATTGTTTGCTTTAAACCTTGTTCTTTGAAAAGGTTATTTTCCTCATTTTCTTATTAAAGATGACTATGGGAAGATATGGTGTGCCTCGGTCCTAAGTTTTTTCTCCAAAAGTAGATTACGAAAGTTTCCCTTGGTGTTGATTGAAAAGCGAGAATAGGTTTTAAAGCACTTTATACGGTCTTAAGTTACACTTTGTTTCTCTTATATGTTTTCATACTTTACTGAAGGTAAGCTTATGTGGATTCTTGGATTGTTTGCATCCAATTAAGCTTTGCTTGAATACAAACTTGTCCAAGAAGTTTATGGTTGTATCTTTGTTCTTGGTTGGTTTTATAGTTACTTAGAGGCTTTTTCTTGTTTGAATACAACTATAAATCCTTTGTGAAATTGACTATCGATTTCCACCCCTCCAACACTTTATTGTTTCCATTCCATCTACTCTAATCTCAGTAATCTATGATGATACTAGATGACTGCCCTTGGATCACACTCGATGTTGTTGCTCAATTAAAGCGAGATATGAGCTCCATAGCCCGATGGACTAAAAACTAGCTTATTATATCTATATTTTTAGCCTAGATATTCTATTCACTTTACAACTTCTCTTTACTCATTATTTTTGCATTTAGAACTTTCCCCTCAATTAATTTTCATGCTCAACCATCCAAAAAAAACAAACAAACCTTTGGCCTTCATAACCTAGCTTTTAATCATCATAACCCCAAACTTCAAAGACAAATCCATCTTTGTAGCATACTGTGGAGAGATCCCTCTACGGATTCAGAGGGATAGATCCTAGTAATCCCAAAGTTGGTTGAAACGATGTTGCTACTTGAGTTTTAGTCGTACCAATCTGCTAAAATTACATATTACCTAACATTTATGGCGACTCATAGGGATCGAACCAGAAATCTCTAGTTATATTGGTATCTGATAGACATGGTGGTGGACCATTAAAACTTTTACCTCCTTAGGAGTTAAAACATCTTCCACCTGGCGACTCCACGCACTCCACAATCCTAAACGGATACCTTAAAAGACTCCATAGGGAAGAACCCTTATCATCATAATATCATTCAAACTGCTGTCGAGGAGAGACTATGGATTAAAATTTGTGTAAAGCAGTTAGTTAACCTCTCAAATACTTGTCATACACGGTTAAACTTTTTACCACTAATGTTATTTGGGTCTAAAAGACACGACATAGTGGCTCCTAGAAAGATTCACACTAGAGCCTACTACGACCCAAACCACACGAGATAGTTGATAACCCGAGAAAGCATGCTTAGGGAAGTCTCTAAGATTAAATATTGTCAGCATGCAGATCACCCTTGAGAGCTAATTCAGGTTCTGAAAAGTCTTGCCAGCTCTCTGAGAAAGCACATAGTGGTGGAACCATAAAACATTTCCTACCTCCTTACGAGCCAAAATTTTCCACACGGCGACTCCACTTCGCAAACTCCCGGAAGACCAAATGACTCCATCGGTAAAGATACCTCGGGACGATTCAATCAAACACTGATGGCCTCTTTCTTGATTTACTAAACATGATTCCAAGAATATAATGAAGATATGCCCCAATGAGTAGAGATCATATCCACAGGTTTCCACATAAGATGCCCCGAGTGAATTGGGATGACAACACATTGTTTTTCAAGGTGAAAAGTTTGATGAACCTTTATTACATCTTATCAAATTTCACATACATGTATGGAGGTTGAAAGTTGAGTGGCATAAAGAAATCGCCTAATGAAAATGGATTCATATTAACATTAGAAGGAAAAGCTAGGGATTGGTAGTGAATGCTTAAGATCTAGTAGTTTTGTTTTCTTTAAGAGACCCTTTGAATATGTGTTCTATGAGAACTATAAAAGAAAACACTACACTCATTATCATTGAGTGCGATATATTATGACCCATCATCAAAACATCACCAAACGATTATAGATAATGAGGAAGCTTTGGAAGAGATGCATCTGAAGATCTTTTAATAGCCATTCATGAGTTTAATCTCTATTGAAAAATTTTTAAAACATAGATGTATCGATTGAGGAAGAGATGACCCAAGAAGTAAAAGAACATCCCTCAAGATATCACTGAAAACTCAAATATTGATTCATCACTCATATAACGAGGAAACAAGAAGACATCCGGCCTCAAAAATTTGAGTCTTCTACATGATTGTACATATGTTCAGAAAGGGTACATAGAAACATCTTCCCCTTTGACGGAGATGGAAATAGATAAGACTATTTATAAACAGATCGATCTACGAAACTTTTTGCAAAACTAACACCCTTGCCCATTCACATAGAGAAATTTTGTTGTACGGATTTGAGAAAGTTCTTTTATAGATTAGAATGAAGAAGGACCCTCCTGATATCCCAATATGTTTGACTAATGAAAATGTTTATTCTAATAGAATTTTCAAACTTGATCGATCTTATGATGATGATGATTTCCAAGAAGAAACTAATCATGAAGGGCAACCAACATTTGATTAGTGTTACGAATTTTACTATCATCAACTTGAAAGCGAGAAATCATCCTTTTTCGATCCATCATAAAAAGCTTTCAATTTATTGGGAATCGACTGACCTTTCAACTCGGAAAGGTAGAAGAAGAGTAATGAAGAAATTTGTTTGAGCAAGAAGAAACCATTGAATACATCCCCACTCAGAATATAATAACCTCTTGCACAAAGTTCATCGCTCTTTGAAGCCAAGCGTACCCAAGGCTATACAGAGGACAACCTTTTCTAAATACTCATGAGTCCTCCCGAGTTCATATGATGATGAAGAAGAGGAGAGAAACAAATAGAAGACTATCCCTCACTGTGGATATACCCTCTTTTTTTCCGGGAAGAAACTTCTCCTATCATTGATATCAATACGCAATTCAAAGACACTGAATTTATATCGGAAAACGAGCATAAATTTGGAGAAAGAAGATATTTCATTTTGTTTGCTATTATGCGGAGTTAAGGATGATGATGCTTCCAAACAACTTTACGAAGATATGCTACTCAAAGTTGAAGTCTTGGAAGTAGATAACCTACCAATTGTGGAGGACCATAAAGAAGATAATCATCTTTTTCTTTGTTGATCCTATGGAAGAGTGTGTGGAAATCCAAAACGCGGCTCAAATTATCAAACGATGACCCTTTGCGAGAGCCGAGACATGAAAAAGCTGTCACCTTACGCGGTAGCCTTGATATTGAAGGTTAACCTTCAATATGTTCTATGGATATCTACGACGACGACTGGTAGAGTTTATACTTCTTCTTGACATTACTCAATTTACTGCATTAGCATTTTTGTATCATATGATAAATATAAATACTCCATGTTTAGAATAGGTTAGATAGGAATGTCGATAGCTCGATTCGAGCATGTAGTTAGTTGTTGTTTTCACTTTGAAAGAAAAAAATCAAAGATTCAAAAAATACAAAAAAAATAAAATAGAGAAAGAGAGAGGCAGGTTGCGAAAACAAAAAAAGGTATTGCCCCATACCAAAAAAGAAAAAATATAAAATGCGAAAGTGTGCAAGCTTAAATGCCATCTCCCTAAAAAGAACACACTTCTAGTTAGTCAAAGTTATCTAATCTTGACTAATTAGCTTTAAGATTTTTCTACTAATAGGATAGTGAATTTGATTTTCCAAATTGTTTAATCTTGGCTTATCAAAGTAGATAGATTGGGATGAGAAATGAAAGGTTCAAACATGTTCAAAACCTAAGCCTCGGTTTCCAAGAGATGAATCAAATATGTTTTATTTTTCACGAGTCAAAAAGATATAAAAATACGGGTTTCTAATCGGCTCAAAATGCTGAACTGGAAGAAAAAGGAAAACTGACCCAATAAGAACCGAGTGAGGTAAAAGAGAGAAGTAAATGTTTTCAAATTTTAGATCTTAAGCCTTCCATTTTTTATTTATCTTTTTCTGCAAATAGAATTTCTATGTATACAGCTTGTCTTTATGTTTTAGAAATTTAGAGAATGAAAATTTGTTGGACGAGTTTAATCCCAAACATATGGTAGATTAGAGTAGAGAATCATACGAACTCAAGCGGTAAATACGAGTTCGGGGAGAAATATAGGAGTAAGAAATAGATTAGATTTCTTGCTTTCAAAAGAATAAAATATTGTGAATAGAGTTTGCCAATCCAAGTGCACTCTTATGAAGAAAAAATGTTAGATCGGGTAGGATTCAGGGTAGGTAGAAAGTTTGTATTGAGTGAAAGTCCATTGTTTTCATAAAGATGCTGCCAATATGTTTGCGAGAAGATCATCCCTGGCGAAAAGAGGAAAGGAAACCCAATGGACCAAGCATGAGTCGACCTCCCGAGAGAACATAAATGGATGAGGCAAGCCCAGTCGGTCTCCCGGAGAATGCGAGGTCCGAAGTTCTTGATGCGCTTCAAGAAGGCATCATTCCCAAGTGGAGCCACTTGTTAGCCACCTATAATATTTGTTATACCAAAAGGTGGCTATAGAATTTTTGAGCCTCGAGGAACAATTTTTATCACTAAAAATTGTTGTCTCTTGAAAGTTTCCTTGAAGGCCTCTTACCCTCGCGTCCAAATACGTTGTTTACTTCCAAAAATCACGCAAAATCTGCTGGTTTCCAAGGCCAAATATCTGATCACAAGACCCTTTTTCTCTTTTCCCATTTTCCAAACTAAATTTTTTTAACCCTTTCATTTCCCATGAAAATCCCTCATTTTCATGTTTCTCCCCTTTCCCCCCTCATCAAAATCCCCTTTATAATGTTTTAAGACTCTCTCTTAACCTTATCAAGAACCCTCAGCAACCTTTGAAAGAATCATGAAAAAAGCCATAAAATCCCATTTGTTTATATATATTGGGCTTAAGCCCTTGGGCTAAGTCTGCTAGCCTTTCTACGCCCATACACTACTGACGCACGGCCGAGCGGCGAGCAATCGGGCGCTTACCCATTTTAAAAAATGTTTTCCACAGAAAACTTAAAAAACCTTTGTTATTTATCAAAGCTAGTCGTTTTATCATTTTTATTAAAATTTCCTGCGGGTACAAGTTTTAAGTCGTTAGAAACCGAAGTCGATATAAATCCACGGATCGGATGGTGTCGAGTACGTCTCACGGTGGTCCCGCGATTCGCACCCCTTCAACTCCCTCCCGGTGAACCCACCGGGTATTTATCGCACTGAAAAAGCTTTCGGCGCGCGACGGGATTTTCGATTTCGCGATTGATTCCCATGCCACAACGGTTGACATGCGTCACCTTTGTGCTTTTTCACAGCTTAGTCCATCGCGCATAACCACGGATCCATTGCGCATTATCGTTCGGACCGGGACGCCCGAGCGATATTGCTTGTGCGCCATCCCGATCCCGGTACCACTCATCAACAACGATCGCTTGCTGCGCATTGTCAGATTGTCACGATATACACATACGCACAAGCTGAGGCTCATCCCAGTACGTCGACTGATGGCACTTCCCGTCGTCGATGCCGATGCGGATCGAGCGCTCCAAAGTCATCACCCGAGATTCTCTTTTGTTTGAATTCCACCTCCACTCCTCGTCAGTCGATCTTTGTGCGATCGACGGCTCGGAGTCATCCTCCTCCTGCGCCTTCTTGTTCGATCTTCGACGAGTCGATCTCCTGCGATGATCGGCCGGCCCACCGATTTCGATCTTTCTTTCGCCCATTCTACGATCTCTCCCAATCGATCACGGCGGGTTGGATGATGCCATCCATGACAGGCTCGCCACTGTCTTCACACGCCTTCGATGCGGTTATCCCATAAAAGTAGGATTTTATAATAGTCTTTTTGTTTTGCGGGGTTTTAAATCATTTTATCGTGATTTTCAAAAGAAGATTACGAGGCGGAGGGGTCGGGCGACTCCCTCCCGGTCTTCGATTCATCGAGAAATCATCCACGGGTGGAAATACACGGTTTCATCAATGTTTCCTCAGGCATGGATGCCTTATAAACCCTGCGTAGCCCTGCGCACCAGCAAGGAAGCCATGAATTGGGCACAGTCAAAGAGTATCAGTGCCGAAGACCAAAATGTAGCAGAACAAAGGATTAGAGACAGTTTCACAGGGATTGCGTCTAAGAATGATTATTAGAAGCCTAATCCACGATTTAAAACACAGTTTAAAGAATATCTTAAGGGTTTTATCGACAGGAGAAATTCCACCGCCGCAATTGAGGCAAATTGATCCCTTTAGCTATTAAAATGCCACATGTGCCTCAAAGTATTCAATCAGAGGCCGAATTTATTGATCAGGATCGGATATTTGTCTCAAACGTGGCCGAAGAGTTACTCCCGTTGGGGTCTTCAATGCAAAGAATGCCTAAAGAGTTACTTCGACGCCACACAGTGCCTCAAAGGTCAACAAAAGCTCCCACCGAGCTTAATCTTTATGTAACAACATTTAATACAGAGTACACCCATGTAAATTTCTTCTTTGAGCCCCTCAAAGGCCAAGAAACCATTAAGTCTGTATTAATGGTAATTGAGATATTTTATCAAATCTCACCTCCTCATCCTTCTATATATACTTTTGCAGAAGATGAGTGAGGGGTTGGTTGTAGAACTTGGAAATATATTTGAGCAAAAACTTCTGATTGTAAATAGTGTTCACTGGCCCTTGGAGCCCAGCTTGTGATAGATTAGATAGGCTGAATGGTGAAGATGATTGCTGAACTGAAACATTGGACTTGAAGACTGTAACTAGTTTGAAATTAATAACAAGTTGTTTCTTGGGATCCTGGTCTATATCACTGGTGAAGTGCTTCTTTCTTTGTTATTGTTTTCCTTCTATGTATGTCATATTGTTTCACTATTCTCTGATAAAGGACAGCATTATAGAGTTAGGACCTACTATATATTAGTAACCTTCTCTAACTGAAAGCTTTATCTCAATGTTTTCCTCTAACTTGTTCATTTAAGAATGATTTAATACAGTTTAAGCAGTTAGGAATGTTGGAGTTCCCTCGTCCTACTGTTTGCTTTAAACCTTGTTCTTGAAAGTTATTTTCCTTATTTTCATATTAAAGATGACTATGGAAGATATGGTGTGCCCTGGTCCTATTTTTTCTCCAAAAGTAGATTCTGAAAGTTTCCCTTGGTGTTGACTGAAAGCAGAATAGGTTTAAAAGCACTGTATCTGATCTTAAGTTACACTTTGTTTCTCTTATATGTTTTCATACTTTCTGAAGGTAATTATGTGGATTACTGGATTGTTTGTCAATTAAGCTGCTTGAATACAGACTTGTCCAAGAAGTTTATGGTTAGCCCTGTTCTTGGTTGGTTTTAAACAGTTACCTAAGAGGCTTTTCTTGTTTGGACTGACTATAAATCCTTTGTGAAATTATTATCAGTTTCCACCCCTCCAACACTTTATTGTTTCCATTCCATCACTCTAATCTCAATAGTCTTGTGATATAGATGACCTGCCCCTTAGATCACTCTTGATGTTGTTGCTCAATTAAAGCCCAGATATGACTCCATAGCCCAATGGACTAAAAACCAGCGTTATATCTATCTTTTTAGCCTAAGCTGTTCTATTCACTTGCAAATTCTCACTCTTGAAACTGTTTTGCATTTAGAACTTTCCCCTCAAGTAATTTTCATGCTTAACCATCCAAAAAAAACAAACAAACCTTTGGCCTTCATAACTAGCCTAATATCATAACCCCAAACTTCAAAGACAAATCCATCTTTGTACATATTGGAGAGATCCCTCTCCGAATTCAGGAGGGCTAGATCCTAGAATCCCAAAGTTGGTTGAAGCGATGTTGCTTCTGCAGTTTTATTCTTACCAATCTGCTAAAATTACAGATTCCTAACAACACCATTAGTGCAGATTGGTGATTGGTCAAGATGATAGATGACCCAGGCGGCTACTACTAAACTTTGAGACCATCGTGATGCTCTATCGACAAATCCGAAGTAATGGTCGGGTTGGTAATCCATTGTGACATAAGAGAGTATTTTGTGACAAGTATTTTGGTCAAAAATTTAAAGTTTTTGGGTTTGTGTACATTGACTCTAGAGGTGGGCCTTCTCGGCTCTTACGGGTAAAATTTTTTGAAGTAAAGGTCATTGACGGGGTTGCTGAGGCATGTTCCGTCCAGCTCAATCAAGATGTATGCCCCCTTGAGGAGGAAAGTTTTTATGATGTAGGGTCGTTTCCACAAAGTTTCTAACTTTCCTGGCCCTAGGGCTTCTTTTTCGACATCATAGTGGAGGACTAGCTCTCCCTCAGTGAATGAGTGAGGATTGATGTGGAGGTTGAACGATGCTTTTACTCGTTTCTTATGGGCCTCGTTGTGTTGCAGTGGTTGTCGTCGGATTTGGTTGATGAACTCTAGTTGTACTAAATTCTGTTCTAGAGGTTGGGTATCATCGAGGATTTTGATGGCGCCATGTAAATTTGAAATCTCGAGGAATTCGATGCAAAAGCGTAGGGTATCCTGGTTTTTCACGATGGGAATAGGATTGAGTCCTAGTTTCAATACATGATGATATGAGTTGTATATGGTGTATCATGTCGTGGGAGTTTGGTAAGGGAATAATTTATGTGATGGGATCTTGTGTGAGCGCAAGGCTAGATCCTTCATTAGAACAGGCACTTTCCGACAAGTGGAATTTGTGCCTGGTGCAGAGGTGCCTGAATTTTTCCATTAGCGGGCATGCCTCTAGTTCATGGTTATGGCTGGTACAAATGATGCACAGTACCATTGCGCCAACTAAGTAGATTGTGTGGGAATCAACACTACTCTTCGTCCCAAAAGTGGATGCTTGGAAGGGATCAAACGTAGAGGAGGAGGTCTTCTGCTTCCATTTCTGAGTTTTTGGCTTGGGTATTTCTAACTCTTTTGGTGAGTGTATACCTAACGCCACTCTTACCGCTCTAAGCTTTGATATATGCTCACATTTTATTGTATTATGAAATTGTGAACAAATCCGACAATATTTGTGCGTTATTTTCTCTTGGTTGGAGAGATGTCTTTGCGAGAGAGAAGATACTATGCGAAAAATGTCTGCGAGGTGCTTCAATTCTTTGCATTGATTGACCCGGTGGCCAATCAGGTCACATAGTCCACATGTTATTCTAGGTTGACCCTGGGTCATGCTTGGTTGGCATGCCTTCCTATCTTTCCCATTATGCAAACATGGGTATCGAGTAGATTTCCTGGGGGCATTCTGTGTTCTATATTGTTTGAGGAGATCTTTGTGTTTCTTTTCTAATACATGTATTATGTCGATTAGAGGACGAAATCACAAGATAGAATTACAGTTATTCTCATCGTGATTGCCCCGACACACTAGGCAAAACATCCTAGATATGGGGTTCCTGTCCTGCTCGCTTAACGACATGACTAGGTATCAGTGGCATAGCATTTCTAAGTCAGGGAAAGTGGCATCGACATGATTGGGCGTTTTACACAACGTACATGTTGGTATTCTCTGCAGAGGGTGGGGGTAACTAAGGGTTCAAAACTGGTGTTTTTTCAGCTGACAGAAAAAGGATGGATCTACTCGTCACATCTTCTTAAGTTGTCGAGTTTTTCATGGATTCAGAGTGAGAGCCATCTTCTCGGGAGATGCGGACTATAATTGATCGCATACAAGCTAATGTTGCATGGAATCGAGGGATATAGTGAAAATGGTGTAAAGGATGATTTCCACCACATATTTGACATGAATATTGGGTATCTAGGTCTGTGCGATATACTACATGGACTGGATACCATCGCTGAAACATTTCCAGAGCTGGGAAATCACCGATGAAATGATCGCATTCATCACAGAGCATGCAACGTTCGATAAGGGAAGGGGGAATGGTTTGGAGTCTCTCAGGAAACTTTCGTTCCTCCTGTAGGTATAGAATAACGCGAGGTTCATCTCCAGTTGATTGGATGGAGGGATCCTCTTGATAGGATTTCTCAATGGCGTGTAAAGCGTGACTATATCATGGTATCTCTTGGAAATGATGGGTTCAGTGTCCATAATTGCTGCAGATAGTAAATGCATGATTTGTACGCAATGCTTTGCCTTGAATTTTGGTGGCAGATTCCTTTTTACGAGAGCTTGTTGCTGTGATTTCTAACTCAGAGCTAAGGGGTGGTTTTAATTCATCCAACTCTGGCCAGATGTGGGTACGGTGGCCTACTACGTCACATATGGCACAGTGTGGTGATTCTTGTGGCATGGTGGGACTCTCCACCTTCTTTCCTCTTCTATTGATTTTTTTGGTCGTAACCATTAGCTTTGCGATGGGAATTTCCTTCGAAGGGATGTCTGCAACAGTCTCCTGAATGGCTGGGGCTTGCTCAGGATTGAGAGGGATTAACCCTGAAGAGGTGATGTGCGCGACTCCGATTGTGGTAGGTGGGACTAGGTACAAAACTGGTATTGCAAATGATAAGTTTGGTAATATCACCGTGGCCATGACCTGCTATGACACAAAACCGGCTCGGGGGAAGAGGAAAGGAGTTTGGGAGGTCGCGTAGGCTAGAGAGGTTGTCGTGGCCGAGGACTTGGTGTCATTACCACTCATCTCCATGTCTTGAATAGCTTGGGTGCTTGATGAGGACATCATGCACACCAAGGCCCCTGTGACATCAGGTGATGACTCAGGTATGACAGGGTTATCTCCTAGGAATGACCCTAGGATGGATGATGGTTTGAATTGGTCGGGGCCATATTCCTGGTAACGTGTAAACGTCTCAACAGATGTGTCTACATAGGGTAGAATGACATCGGTATTTGTTAGAGGCCACTTTTCTTTGTGCTTCAATTATTCAACAATAACGATGTGATCTTCATGGGGGAACATCATCGTTCGGAAGATAGAGGAGGCTATGGCAGCCATGGCATACATATAACTCCACCCAAGGAGTATTTTGTAATCCAGTTGAGCATCCAAGACTTCTATGTCTATAAGGACCGTCTTGCCGGCTAAGCAGATCAGAATGTTTTGGTAGAGGCCGATAGGACATTAGGGGAATTTTGAGGTCTAAAATGGGCCTCCTAAGGAAATTATAAAATAATAGTTGAAATAATAAAATAATATTTGATTACATCATCAAATTTTGGAGGGAAAAAAAGAAAAAACTACTTTTTTCAACTCGTATTTTCAACTTATCTCCCAAATTGTTTACTCAAATTTCGAGCAGGAGTACCTGTTGGATGCAAAATTTAATTCCTCATCAAAGGAGTACCCATGTTGCATACTTTTTATGGACCCTTCTACATGAAACATGAGAAATACATGAAAAATGTGTTTGCAATCACGTTTTTTCATGTATTTCTCATTTTTCGTTTAGCAGGGGCCATCGAAAATATGCAACATGGGTACTCCTTGGATGATGAATTAAATTTTGCATCCAATAATTAATACCACTCGAAATTTGAGTAAAAACTTTGGGATATAAGTTGAAAATACGAGTTGAAAAAGAGTTTTATTATTTTATTATTTTTTAATCTTTTTACCCTTTTACTTAAAAAATGGTGAATCATCCCCCATGGTTGACATCATCATCTTCAATCCTATTGGGGTTCCCATGTTTTGGCAGATTTGGCAATACCAAGAGATGAGACAACATCAAACCACTTTGGGGCCCTAGGATCTAGCCCTCCTGGACCCGGAGAGGGATCTCTCCAAATAGAGCAAGAATGATATATCTTTGAAAGCTCAAATTGAGATATTAGGCTAGGTATGAAGCATAGATGGGGGGTTTAAATGATTTTGCCGGTTGGTTGCTGGGTTGGTCAGGAGATCATAGACTGAGAAAGTAATGGGAGAAAGGAAACAAAACAGCAAGAGGCTTCAGCAAAGAGGATAGTCCAAGACAGTGCCATCCATTGGGCTATGGAGTCATAAAAGGAAATTACTTGCATCCACTAGCCAAGGCTTTCAAAGGGCAAGTCATCTACACTAAAGGATCTTTTAGGCAGATGGTGGAATGGAACATTAAGGAGAGAAATTGGAAGAAGGAAAGACAACCAATTTTCTGTCTATAGATCAGGTCAGAGGTCATTTAACTCCAGACCTGCTTGGACATACTCAAAGGCAACTCTCAAAAAGGGACGAAGGGGCAGCTTATAGATCAAACCAGAGGTCATTTAACTCCAGGTCTACTTTAGCAACTCCAGAGGAAAAACAGAGATAAGTTAAACAGAAGGGATCTTAGAAAGGCCAGCTGGTCGCGCAAGGATCCTAGTGGACAGGGCTAACACTCATCCCCAGTGTTCCCAAACCTTCCAGCTTAAACCCAGCAAGAACATCTAAGAACTGATTTAACCAATTCATACATCAGAGAGTAGGCAATAACATCCACTACACTGGTTAAATCAACTGAAATCAACTCTTAGATAGCACATAAGGCAGAAAACATTAAAGGTAGGGAGAGCAGGAAACATAGGGCACCTAGCAAGGGTGAATCCTATGTTATACTTCTGTTTCCTACCAGAATAACATGAAACAGTATGAAAATGTCATAAACAGAGTTAGGAAAAACATCACCCATAGTAATAGACCAGGATCCGGTGAAATGTGCTTTGATTAATTGATGCAAAACCAGCCATGTACACTGAGCTCAATGGCTAATACAGTCCATACTTTCTCCTCCCAGCCTATTACATACAACTACTCTGCTACTCCCTCCCACGACTGTTCTAACAGTCAAGAATGAATCCCTCTAACAGTAACTGCCACAGCAAGGCAACAACAACAACCTTTACATTATGTTCTCGGGGATTCTTATAGGAGAAGAGGAAGAAACAGAAGTAGGTGAACAACTAAATGAGTCTCATTAAGATGGAATGGTGGAGGAAACCGAGTCCATTCTGCTTAATGGCGTTGTGCTGTACTCCGTAGACTATTTTGGAGATCTCTGTCAGGTCGAGATTGACCTCTGATATGTTATTCAAGTCCTTATGGCATCTGGAGCTCTGTGCTGCCTTCTAGAATAAATGAACTGGCTGAAAGATATGTAGGGACGCTCCATACCTCCATAACTGCTGCTTGACTGTCTTAAATGAGCTTCAGTCGGTGTAATTAATCGTTTCAGGGCTCGAGGAGGCATGGAGATTTCTTGTAGGAAGGTGTATGTTTGGAGAAGAGTACCCTGCTGATATTAAACATAGATAAGACATTAACACTGTGCTTGGATCTTCGAAATGTGCCTTTTCCTTTGAATGCAGGATTATAATTGTTAATCTTCAATTAATCGGCTTGAATCCCTCAAATCCGTCTCTGCTATTTCGTTTGGCCGCTGAACTGGCCTCTCTGTGCTAACTGAACAGTCAAATAAAACTATTACAAACTCGGGCAGTGGTGATGGAGAAATTCTTTGGAGGCCCGTGGTGGAAAGGCGGAGGCGACTGTGGAAACGGAAAACACATGGAACAATGGCGGAGAATGCCTTTAGTGCTAAACACTAAGGTTTAACCGTTGGCCGAGCTACAAAGGGGAAAGGTCAAACACATGAAATGCATTCGAAATGGCGAGGCCCAGTCATGGCGGAGGGCGATTCATTAAAATTTAATGTAAAATGCAAAGGTTTAACTAACGGAGGAAATACAAAGGAAATGAACAAAATGCAATGAGGGGAGCCGTGGATGTGGGACCCGGGGGTCTGATCGCAAAATCACAAATGGAGAAAGTGCGACGGCGGAAATCAGCACCAAACAGAAAACTGCGCTTTGTGCTCTGCGACGGAGCGGAAATGCGATGGGCAAAATGCAATCGGCGGAAAGTGCGATGGCGGCAAGTGCGATGGGCAATCGTATCGCAAATATTTGCGACGCGATCAGATCGCATCGCAAATATTTGTGATGGATCAATTGAATACATATAATGAAACTGTGATATGCGATAAGTACGATCTGCGATATATGCGATCGGACGGAGTTGCGATGCGAGAACTTGTGACGGAGGGAAAATGCGATCGGGGGAAAATGCGATGGGCGGAAAGTGCGATGGCGTGATCCATTGCATCGCAAATATTTGCGATGGATTGGTCGAACACAAACAATGAAAATGCGATTTGCGATCTGCGCTATAAGCGGTGGGTTAATATATAAGAACTTTATAATAAAGTTCTATATGGAACGTATTTGCGGGGTATAGAAAAGGGGAAGTGGTTTGGACTTATGGTAAAGTTAAAAGTGGGTTTTAAGCCCATTTCAACGGATTTAGAGTCAAGAAGGGGTACGATAGAGGAATGAAGGGGAATGATGGCCAACAAAGGGGAAGGGAAGAATATAAAGGGGATTTGAAAAGGTAAGAAGGGAAATAGAAGGAGAAACAAAATAGAAGCTAGGTGGGGGTGCGATAAGAGGGAAAAAGGCCCTTTGGGCATTTCTTCACAAACAGAGAGGCTTTATAATGGAAAACAGCAGAGGGGAATTTATCAAAGCATAAAAGACACATGGAGGCTTCAAGGAGACTGTGTTTTTAGAGGAAAAGCATTCCTTGAAGGCTTAAAAACAATTTAGCCCCCGTTTGCTTGCCAAAAATTTATAGGGGGGGCTAACAGTGGCTCCACATGGGGATGGCTTCTTCTTGAAGGAGTCAAGAATTCAGAAAATGATCTCTTGGTGTAGGCCAGGTGCCTGCTGCTTGAACCATCCATTTCTTTCTTTGATCAGCTGCCACAAGCTATGAAGACAACATATCAGCAGTAAAATTCTCCCAAACAACTACCTACCCACACTATAGTCCTAACATTTTTCTTTTGGGTGCATTTGGGCTTGCAGACCCTTTACATCATTTTATTTTTATAAACATAAAATAAACCTATTCTAAGTCTACCCTTATTACTCCATGAGACCAGATTAGGCTGTTGGCCTCATAAGCTTCTCTACCTACACTACTACCTGCTAGGATTAGACTGTCTAGCAGGTTTCTTCTCTACATTCTAAGATAGAAAACAACTAACTACATGCTCATAGACTGAGCTTTATTGAGCTTTTCCTACCTACCCTACTCTAACTGGGAATCTCTGATGTTCTAGGTGATACAATAATAGCAATGCAGCCAGTCAAGCAGTAATAAAAAAGGATATGAGAACTGGATGCCTATCAGAGATAACCACAGGGTGCTCTGCCCGTGGTCCTTCAAAATTTTGGTCACCATCAGTAGTGACCCTTCCTGATGAATTTGGCTCTAGAAAAGGATTAATGCTTGAGGAACTGAGCCAATCAGGGCCTCCATGTATTCTGCCGTAGGATCAATGAGCATATGATGTGCACTTTCTTCACTTAGGCCTTCCATGATTGGTAGGCTGTTTGCATCCTGGGTGGCTTCGATTATTGCATTTTCCGCTGCGTCTTCAGAGTGGCTCTTGGGAGCCGGATCATCTTCTTCTTGCACATAAAAAAAAAACGGAATTTCTTCTCTTTTAGGGGGTGGGAGACTTTCCAAAAAGGCTCTTGGGTCTCTGAACTCGTATGATTTTTCTTGTGAGTTCAAGAGTTCAATCTCAGCCTCATATCTCTCTGCCAGCACTTCTAGGAAAGCCTTCTTCAGCTCAGGCTGGTCATTGAATCTTGAGCTAGAATGAAGAACTTTTGGAAGGTCTTTGCTTCTGATTTGAGCCAGTATATCTGATATTCCACAACGAAACTCTTCAAGGGGGCTCAACTCAGAGTCTTCCATTTGGTAGGGATGATGTTGCACTGCGACTGGTCTCCCAGTGGAGTCACGTGAAACCAAGATAATCAGTGGCCTGCTGATCACCAGTGGAGTCTTTTAATCATTCAGGAATTGTGGAGTCGCCAGGTGGATGATTTACAACTTACTGTCCACCACAGTGGTTTACCAAATCAAGGCTGATTGATCTATTCCCCAGTGGAGTCGCCATTATGTTGGGGTTCCCATGTTTTGGCAGATTTGGCAATACCAAAAGATGAGACAACATCAAACCACTTTGGGGCCCTAGGATCTAGCCCTCCTAGACCCGGAGAGGGATCTCTCCAAATAGAGCAAGAATGATATATCTTTGAAAGCTCAAATTGAGATATTAGGCTAGGTATGAAGCACAAATGGGGGGTTTAAATGATTTGGTTGGTTGGTTGCTGGGTTGGTCAAGAGATCATAGACTGAGAAAGTAATGGGAGAAAGGAAACAAAACAGCAGGAGGCTTCAGCAAAGAGGATAGGCCAAGACAGTGCCATCCATTGGGCTATGGAGTCATGAAAGGAAATTACTTGCATCCACTAGCCAAGGCTTTCAAAGGGCAAGTCATCTACACTAAAGGATCTTTTAGGAAGATGGTGGAATGGAACATTAAGGGGAGAAAGTGGAAGAAGGAAAGACAAACAATTTTTTGTCTATAGATCAGGTCAGAGGTCATTTAACTCCAGACCTGCTTGGACATACTCAAAGGCAGCTCTCAAAAAGGGACGAAGGGGCAGCTTATAGATCGGACCAGAGGTCATTTAACTCCAGGTCTTCTTTAGCAACTCCAGAGGAAAAACAGAGATAAGTTAAACATAAGGGATCTTAGAAAGGCCAGCTGGTCATGCAAGGATCCTAGTCGACAGGGCTAACACTCATCCCCAGTGTTCCCAAACCTTCTAGCTTAAACCCAGCAAGAACATCTAAGAACTGATTCAACCAATTCATACATCAGAGAGTAGGCAATAACATCCACTACACTGGTTAAATCAACTGAAATCAACTCTTAGATAGCACATAAGGCAGAAAACATTAAAGGTAGGGAGAGCAGGAAACATAGGGCACCTAGCAAGGGTGAATCCTATGTTATACTTATGTTTCCTACCAGAAGAACATGAAACAGTATGAAAATGTAATAAACAGAGTTAGGAAAAACATCACCCATAGTAATAGACCAAGATCCGGTGAAATGTGCTTTGATTAATTGATGAAAAACCGGTCATGTACACTGAGCTCAATGGCTAATACAGTCCAGACTTTCTCCTCCCAACCTATTACATACAACTACTCTGCTACTCCCTCCCACGACTGTTCTAACAGTTAAGAATGAATCCCTCTAACAGCAACTGCCACAACAAGGCAACAAAAACAACCTTTACATTATGTTCTCGGGGATTCTTATAGGAGAAGAGGAAGAAACAGAAGTAGGTGAACAATTAAATGAGTCTCATTAAGATGGAAAGGTGGAGGAAACCGAGTCCATTCTGCTTAATGGCGTTGTGCTGTACTCCGTAGACTATTTTGGAGATCTCTGTCAGGTCGAGATTGACCTCTGATATGTTCTTCAAGTCCTTATGGCGTCTGGAGCTCTGTGCTGCCTTCTGGAATAAATGAACTGGCTGAAAGATATGCAAGGCCGCTCCATACCTCCATAACTGCTGCCTGACTGTCTTAAATGAGCTTCAGTCGGTGTAATTAATCGTTTCAGGGCTCGAGGAGGCATGGAGATTTCTTGTAGGAAGGTGTACGTTTGGAGAAGAGTACCCTGCTGATATTAAACACAGATAAGACTTTAACACTGTGCTTGGATCTTCGAACTGTGCCTTTTCCTTTGAATGCAGGATTATAATTGTTAATCTTCAATTAACCGGCTTGAATCCCTCAAATCCGTCTCTGCTGTTTCGTTTGGCCGCTGAACTGGCCTCTCTGTGCTAACTGAACAGTCAAATAAAACTATTACAACTCGGGCAGTGGTGATGGAGAAATGCTTTGGAGGCCCGTGGTGGAAAGGTGACGGCGACTGTGGAAACGGCGAACACATGGAACAATGGCGGAGAATGCCTTTAGTGCTAAACACTACGGTTTAACCATTGGCTGAGCTACAAAGGGGAAAGGTCAAACACATGAAATGCATTCGAAATGGCAGGGCCTAGTCATGGCGGAGGGCGATTCATTAAACTTTAATGTAAAATGCAAAGGTTTAACTAACGGAGGAAATACAAAGGAAATGAACAAAATGCAATGAGGGGAGCCGTGGATGTGGGACCCGGGGGTCTAATCGCAAAATCGCAAATGGAGAAAGTGCGACGGCGGAAATCAGCACCAAACAGAAAACTGCGCTTTGCGCTCTGCGACGGATCGGAAATGTGATGGGGAAAATGCGATCGGCGGAAAGTGCGATGGCGGCAAGTGCGATGGGCGATCGCATCGCAAATATTTGCGACGCAATTAGTTCGCATCGCAAATATTTGTGATGGATCAATTGAATACATATAATGAAACTGCGATATGCGATAAGTGCGATCTGCGATAGATGCGATCGGGCGGAGTTGCGATGCGAGAACTTGCGACGGAGGGAAAATGCGATTGGGGGGAAATGCGATGGGCGGAAAGTGCGATGGCGTGATCCATTGCATCGCAAATATTTGCGATGGATTGGTCGAACACAAACAATGAAAATGCGATTTACGATATGCGTTATAAGTGGCGGGTTAATATATAAGAACTTTATAATAAAGTTCTATATGGAACGTATTTGTGGGGTATAGAAAAGGGGAAGTGGTTTGGGCCTATGGTAAAGTTAAAAGTGGGTTTTAAGCCCATTTAAACAGATTTAGAGGCAAGAAGGGGTACGATAGAGGAATTAAGGGGAATGATGGCCAACAAAGGGGAAGGGAAGAATATAAAGGGGATTTGAAAAGGTAAGAAGGGAAATAGAAGGAGAAACAAAATAGAAGCTAGGTGGGGGTGCGATAAGAGGGAAAAAGGCCCTTTGGGAATTTCTTCACAAACAGAGAGGCTTTATAATGGAAAACAGTAGAGAGGAATTTATCAAAGGATAAAAGACACATGGAGGCTTCAAGGAGACTGTGTTTTCAGAGGAAAATCATTCCTTGAAGGCTCAAAAACAATTTAGCCCCCATTTGCTTGCCAAAAATTTATAGGGGGGGGCTAACAAATCCTATTGGTTCTTATAAAGTTTATTTTGGTTGTACATTTTTCTTAGGAGGCCCATTTTAGACCTCAAAATTCCCGTAATGGCTAAAGGGCGGCCATCATATGCTTTACGCGTGATGTCTGATGGCTTTAGTTTGGGACACCCTAACTTCTACCAGACGTTCTTTGACATGATGCATGTGGATGCACCCTCGTCAATGATACATCAGTGAATGGTGATGTTTTGGACTGACACCAATATATGAAAGGCGATCATCAAGGGAAGTCGAGGGGTGGCTTTGTCTAAATCAAAATCCATTAGGCGCGAATCGGCCAGGTCGATGGCACCTAATACGGAAAGTAAGGATTTCCTTTGCTTTGGGAATGATTGTAATACCTCCAAAGCTGGCATAGCGGCGGGAGATTAAGCTAGATCATCCACAATGTTATAGTTATGGGATGCTTTGGAATGGTTTCCTACCCGCCTAGTTGGTCCCTTAGCCATTTTTAGAAAAGGTTCAATAGGACTCTTTGATATGGTCAAAGGTGTTGTTGGTGCACTTGTACTGGCCCCTGACGCATTGGTGTCTAGTGGGGTATCGTAATTTCGGTTTCGTGTCTGAAAAAAACATTTCTTCACCAGTCATGTAGATTTCATGGTTGTTATTTCGGGAATCGTCGAGATTTTTTTGCTATTGCTGAGTGCTAATTGTCCCTTGATGGGGTAAAGGCTCCCGCATGACTATGTTCTGTTGTGAGGATCCCCCTTGCCCACGATTACCCTGTAGCTTCTTTAGCTCAGGGAGGTTGGGACAGTGGTGAGTGTAATGTTTGTACTCACCACTAAATGAACAAGAGTGATTTGTACAAATATTTTCCCTCTTGTTCTGCCTTTGGGGGTTGCTTGGCTCCTGGTTTTGATTTCTTTTGAAGTTACCTCCAGCCTGAGATCGCGGAGGGCATTGTTGATTGTTGCCCCCCTATCTAGGATTTCCTTTAGGCTTGTTTTTTTCTTTTTTCTTAGCCGCATTAGGAGGATAATATTGATTCTCCTATTTGTATGGTTGGTGCGGTTAGACTTAGCAAGGTTTCACAAAGTTAGATCCGTGTACCTAGTTTATAAATGGTTTTTGGGGGGGAGCTCTTCCATCAACATGTCTAGCTGCATATTAGCTGGTCCCCTGAGTCAGAGGATATGGACCTCCCTGCTGATGGTGGTACGATGATGCCTTATTAGTCATATTTTGCGAAGGTGCATTATGACTTTGGTAGCCGGGTTGCAGTATGTTATGGGTAGAATCATATGCGTAACTGGGGTATGGAACATTGTTTCTTAGGCGATTTTGGGTCACTGACCCAATAAAACTGTCTACGGAGTTCTACATGCCTGGAAATTATTTGTAAGTTTGCAGGCGCGGGGCGTTAGACAAGATATTTTAAATATAGCCTGACTGTGTATAGATCAGCTCAAGTTGTTGGGCCTTACTGATGGTATCCTCTTCAGATATAGGCTTTTGTTGTGCCACATCCTTCGAAATCTCTGCAGTGAGATTTTTCATGAATAGGTCTAACATAACTCGATCGTCGAGTTTGGCTTTGCACAAACTACGACACCACCACCATTCGTGGAGATGGTCCGAGATATGGACGGGAAAGTGTTTGCCTAAAGTGGGTCAATAATTCCATTCCAGAATCGTGGTGGATGGGTAACTGAAAATAGGTCAGGAATACAGTAACAAGGGCGATAAAGGTTCCATGTGTAGTAGAGGGATGCTCCACATACCATTTCGTGGCTATTCCGGTTAGGGTGCATTGAAATAGTCTTAGTCGAATATTATCATCAACGATGATGTTCAACAAAGACCACAGGTGGAAAGTCATAACATGATTTCTGGGGTCTTCTGCTTGCTTCCCTTTGAACTTTGGAATTTTCAAAGGGAGCTTCGTGGGCATGGGAGGCCATGTAGGGTTGTGTGCAATGGGGTCGTTTGTCAACTTGGTTAAATATGGTATATTTAATGAAGCTAAGAAACATGACTGCGAGTTTGTAACCATTGCAACTTGTGAAAACACAATGTTCTGGTTACGAATAGGATTTTTCTGTGACATACCCTGTTGTGCGTTCACCTGGATTCCTGAATGGGTAGCACTCCTCTGTCCCTTAGGGGTTGTGGGAGGAGTGGTATGTGGTGACCTTATGGGGGTGTTCATCGGTGTGGCGTTGGGTGACCAACTAGGGTTCACAACTAATTCTTCCCCAATAAAGGATGAACCAATAAGGGTGGTAGTGTTCCGTCTTTGACACCTAAATGACGAAAGACCTAGAACTCCTCCCGGTAATGGGGGAAGGTCCAAAAGACATCTAGATCGACGAGGTCCCATTAGGTTTGTTTTGGTGTCGACTAGGTATGGTTTTGGAAATATTTGAGAGGATAGAGATTACAATCAAAGAAAAAATTTGATCGCATACATAAAACAAAGCGAAAATAAAAGATAAATTTTGCCTTTAGATTAATCCTATGTGACCAGTCAATCAAAAAATATGGTTTTTGTTGTTTGTGTATGATAATCAAATCCTAGAATACCTACTCATCCTCATGCACTCAAATTGAACTGAGCCTTGAGAAGATATCTTACGAATGCTGGCACAATGTCCCGAAGGAAATGGAAACACCCCTAGTCAACCGAAGAAAATCAACCAAGGTAAGGGTAGAGGATCTAGTTTTTCCTGCACCGTCACCTAAAGGGAAGGATGCCTTAATTTTGGCCACTAAGTACCATCATCCCACATGAGTGTTTGAGTCTTGAGCTTCTTGGTAATTCAGCTACCAGTACCGAGTATTAGACGGGTTAGGTAACCCCGAATAATACCGCACGCACTGGGCCTAAGCTTAACCCCCTTTGAATTGGGTCTCTGCTATGCTCATATTTTATTTTTCGTGGGTGGATAGATGGATTTGAAAGTTCCCTAAACAGTGAAATTCTATGTTTCAAGATGTAGATTGACCAAGGCGGCTTATTGGATTCCTACCCCCTTGGTCCTAACTTAAACTATAAATTCTCTTGTGGCCCCTGTGGGGAGAGTTTAGTGAGTTTGGTTAAGTTAGTTTTAGGTGGCTTTAATTTACTTAGGGTGTGAATGTGTGTGACAAAAAGGTGAACAAGCACGTAGTTTGAACGTGTGGATATGCGGTGATCCTTTTCAAAATCCCCTATTTAAACTATGTTTGGTTGTTCCTTGCTCAAAAGAAAAACATGTGCGGATATGGGCCGCTTCCAATGTTTCCTAGTTAATATAAATTATCAACTATAGGGAGATGGTGAGTTATCAATAGAGAGTGTTCATATGCTTGCCTAGGATCACCCAAAGGTGCAAAGGTAGTAGAGATTACTTGCTCTCTAAAGATAATTCGATCCTAGTCCCAAATCCTAGTGCAAAAAATTGAACTAAAACTAATGACTTTTACACTAGGAAAATGAAAAATATTTAGCTAGGCATGTTTGGACTGGGGCCACTTACTTTGGCAAATTAACTAAGTGTTTTTTGGTGCCTAAATTCCTAAAACATAAATTATTTCGGAATGCAAGTTTGTTTCCCCCTACTTAAACTATGTGTTAAATTTGCAAAAATCAACTTGAAATTTTTAAAACTAACACCTAAAAGACTGAAACACAGCTAAAAGTGAGCTTTAACAAGTTGCGGGACACCTCAACCAGTGCTCGAAGATTTCTTATGGGCTGCCAGTCACTTTAAAAGCAAGAAATAAATGTAAATAGTATCAAATTACTACTTCTAGTTTCCGCGTGCAAAAGGCTAAGACAGGCTTGAAGGCTGCGCGCAGGTCACTGCTGAACGCATGCGGTCGGGCGCATCTGTCTGTGAAAAAGCCGCACGATTTTCCTGCAAGGAAATTTTGGGAGCTCTTCATCTTCAACCTCTCGCTGAGGGTGAATCAGGCAGTGAAGGAGAGAAAGGGGGAAGTTCCAGCGCAACTCCAAAGTAAAGAAAGAGGTCTCTGCAAAAAGGCACAACCACATAAACTTGGAAATAAAAGTAGTAAAGTCACCAATCATGTGTGTGTGTTTGGCACACGAATGTACCAAATCACACATGCTTAAGAGAAGTGGTTTTTTCCTCTTAAGTTCTTGGTCACAGGTAGAAAATAAAGGGATTCAAGCAAGTTAGTGAACATGCTAAGAAATAAACAAGCTAAATAGTGAAATAGCATGCATATTAAAAAATAAAAACTAAAATAAAACACATAATACACAAGCTCTAAATAGAGTCAAACAACTTCAATAATCCAAACGGTGGTGCTTACGTCCCCTCTTATTGAGTGCTGGTAGGAATAAAGGATGAAACGTTTACCCACTTGCCAAGGGGCCCTTAGAACTAGGGAGTTCTAAGACCCGATGCAAGGATGTCTTTACTTCCGAGCTACCTTGGTGCAAAGTCTCTGTCTCTCTACTCCGAACGACTGGAGTTGTTGGATGGCCAACAACTGAGTCCCCTCTATCTCTACTCCGGATCACACACTGCTAGATTGCTTGGGGAAATTATGGCCAGCATAACAATGTGTTCTCCTATTGTTCATCTCTTGGTGGTATTTTATAGGAGAACTCAAACTCTTCTTCCCTCTCTTAGTACATTGAAGGATGGTGAACCGACAGAGGAGGGTGATTCCATTATGTGCCCCATTATTCCATGTGTGCTCCCTTGAGGTCCTAAGGAGGCTTGGGAAGTTGTCCTTAGGCGGCCTCAAGTGTGGGATCAATGTCCTGGAGTGTGCCTTGTGGTCTCGGAAAGTGACTTCAGCGACTCTCAGGTCCACATGGCTTTTTGAGGAAAATCAGCACAAAGGCATGCTTATCGAAGAAAAGTGCGTGCAAAGGCACATTTTGCTAGTTCCTTCAGTGCACAATTTTATTTTCCTTCAAGACCTTAGAGATTTTTAAATACTTCAGATTCTCTAATGTGCCTGAGCCCTGTAAATCCTTCTGCCTGAAATTTAATAATGTCATATTTTCTTGTCTGATTTTCCAATGATAACAGATATGTTATAGCATCCCTATGAAAGGAAGAAGTTGCATACATTAATGACCATCTATATGTTGAAAGTCCTTGATATCCTCAATACCAAATCACAATAAGTTTGATGATGTGGAAATGTATGTCATGTTACAGGAGGCCAAAAAAAGGGGCTCATAATCAATCTTAGGAAGAAGAATCTTAGAAGGAGTCCAAAGTTTGATTGGGCTTGTAAAAGGTATCATGATCTATGATAATATTAAAGCTATGATAAGGGACAATAAATGACCTAAGAAAGGCCAAACTTATTCATATCACTAAGGAAGATCAAAAGGTTTTTTCAATGACTTACTAAAAATACATTAGAAGGAAAAATTCTAGAAGAAGTTTGAGATATGTCACCCATACTTATACTATAGTAACTAAGTTCATTAGTGATAGGACTATGTACTCAGGCCTCAGAAAGGAGCATCTCTCTCATAGTAGATGAAATGTAAGTCATATTATTTGACTCTTGGCTTGAAAAGGTACAATACTACAATGTTAAAAGTCTTCTTGAAATATAAGAGGTGTCTCGGTGATGATCTGGATATTAAAATGACTATAATTCTATGACAAAGATATGATTCAAAGCCCTCACCATCCACAAAGGAATTAGATATGTTTACCTACTTCTATAAATTTAGTGATTATATGCACAAGAGATCAGGAGAATGAAAGCCATCTTAATACTTGTTTTAAAGGGAATAATGAAAATTCGAATTTTGGCATCACAAAGTCATAAGAGAAAAATGTGACTTATGGCATAACTTATCTATGTCCTTATGAAGCAAGACAATCATTATTTTTATTGATATCTTTCAATGCCAAGTAAAAGTACTAGAAGATATGGAAAAGTGTTTGAGTATTGAAAGATGAAACATATTTCGAAAATATGAAATAGGGATCATCAACCCTGAGCCTAGTATTTGAGATCACTTAAAGAAAGCACATCTTGTTGAAGCTAGTTTGTTGAACATAATGAAATAGAGGTTTAGTCCGTCTTTAACATTAGAATCATTTTATTTTTTTATTTAATGATGAGTATTATGGTGATATGGGTTGATTTCAATAAGCCTACGTATAAAGTGTTGAAGATGAAAGGTTTGTTATGTCTTGTATTACTCTATAGGAAGATATGTAACCATATAAAATTAGATTGTTCATCAAAGACACACAACATTGAACATTCTGATGAAGTTACAAATATTGCAAAATGTATTATTTTATTTGATATACGTTGTTGGAATGAGTTAGGTAGTCATGAGAAAATTATAACGAAAAGGGAGGTTGAGTGCCTCTTCAAGGTTGAGGCATAGAACTTATTGAAGTAGAGACTATTTGGATTGAGGTAGTAGATTATGCCTAAACTAGAATACTTGATTGCTAAAATGGATATGTCATATGTCTCTCTTGATGAAAACATCTGATTGAAACATCCTTGATCATGACATCTTTATTTCTAAGGGAATGTGATTCTATGATATTTGAACATTTGTATATGTCAAAAAATGTTAGACCTGCAAGAAGACGTATAGTGAAGGCTAGAATTCTTAGCCATGAAGTATTATTAAGTCTTATACCTTTGGATATCTAGGGCCAGTAAACCCTAGCAAGAAACCTGACTTGGATAATAAATAACTAGGGTTTATGTACAAAACCCTAGGGTTGGACGTTTCCACTAAAAGAAGAAACCCTAGCTCCTGCAAGGAAGGAATGGCATCATGATGATGATGTGGACAAGGTTGATTTGCAAGTTAGATGCAAGAAGAATAATATCAAGAGGGAGCTAACGTGTTCTAAAAATATAAGTATTTTTTATCTCTCTTTCTTGATTATTACTATTGTTGTTATTCTTACTATTAATGTCTTGTCTTTGTATATCTTTCCTGGTTGTATTTTTTCTTCCTTGGCCTCCTAGTGAGGATTGTAGGTACATAATGAAGGATTCCAAGACTATGGAAATATATGAAAATATTGGAAGAAAAAAGTAAAGGTTGTGACAATAATACTAGTGTTGAAATATATTGGATTGGATGAGCTCTAGACTAAGAGGGAGCATGCAAATCACCCATATTGAAGCTTGTTTTGATCTATGACAAAAATAAGTCAATTATGACTTCCAAGATGAATATTGCTAGAAGTAAATAGTGAACGAATACCTCAATAAGTGAGAGAAGACTATGAATTTAGGCACCTCAAGCTTGAATTTATATTTGTTGAAGATCGATGCTAATAACAATATATACTAGAAAGTTGTTGGATGTGAGCCCTTGATTTTTATACTATATGATGATTTGTTTCTGATAAGAGCTAAGAACCTCCTTTTCCATTGTAAGAGGGAGATGCTTTTTTTAATGAAGGATATAGGTCTAATGCATTGGATTAGAATTGTGACAAATGATTGGTGAAATCCTTATTTAGATCCTTATGAAATTTGGCATGATGGACTGGAAATCCATAGAAATTCCCATGATGAAAATTTTGAAGAAGCTACGAGACTCTAATACTGACTTGGTTGATCCTAATAATTGGCTCGTTGAACTATTTTTTGCATGGATTTGTAGATTATGATTGGGTTGTATGTTTAGAATATAAGAATAACACTTTTGGATGATGTTTTATCCTAGATATCATGGATGAATATGATGCATACCTCTATTTTACTTAACATGGCTAAAAATGAGTATAAAGTTGATTCTTCATCATATTGTGAAGCATTTGAGCTTCAAAATTTTTTTGTTAGTTTATTTGATTAGGTGTTGGAATCGACCATGATATATTGTAACAATAAAATTTGTTTGAAGCTTTCTGAGAATTTTATTTTTTATGACAGGTCGAAGCACATTGAGATCAAGTGTCATTATATTTGGGATGTTTTCCAAAGAAGATTTGTGAGGCTTGAATATATTTATATTGATGAACAGGTTGTTGATGTTTCGACAAAGCCGCTATCCCAGATGAAGATTTATTTCTTTTGTGAGAAGTCTGGAGTGGCTAAGAATTCCTCTTGCAAAGAGATCACACATTGAATAACATCACGAGAATAACAATATTCCTTAGGCTTGGTTGAGAAACTATGGTCTATGGTTGGGAATATTATCTTGATTACTCACTTAGGTCATTGAGTTTGACCGAGAAACCTTATGGTTGGGGAGGTTGGTTCTGAGGCTTGGAAAGCTCCCTTAGTTCATTGTGTTTGACCAAGATACCAATAGGCTTGGTCGGGGATACAAATTTTGAGTGCTCTCCCTTGAGTCATTGTATTTGAATGATAGACCATATGCTCAAGGAGATTGTCACTTTTAACATCGAGAATATGATTCCTCCCTTAGGTTGTGGACCGAGAGACTATATAGTTGAGGAGTTTGATATCAAGATACAAATTCCTCCCTTGGGTCATGGACCGAGAGACCTTGTTTATGGTCAGGGAGATGGAACCTACCTATTCTCTTAGTTCATTGGGTTTGACTAGGAGACCATTGGTATGGTCAAAGATTTTGATCTTGATTACTCTATTTTCTCATTTTTCTTTACTGGGAAACCATTCCATTTGGTTGGAGAGCTTAGCCTCGTGAATGATATTGATTGATCCCATGGTCAGTTGGTTTTTGTCCTTGATGCCATTAATTTTGTCATGTGGGATGAGCTTGATGTTATAAACCCTTCCTTATGACGAGATTTGTACATCTAATAGAGAAATTGAAAATTACCTCCCTGGCTAAGGGGGAGTTTTGGAAAATTTTAGTTGTGGTTTGTATTTTCATTATCAAAGTCAAAGGAAAAATAAATTTTCTTTTAGTTGTCCAAGTTGGCCCCAACTTGATAGTTCGTCCCCACCAGTTAAGGAGGTTTGAGAAAAACAATAGTTTTTCCTTTGGAAAGTTCTAATTCAAAATATCACAAAACATGATTGCATGATAGGCAATATCATGAATAGAGTTAGAGTTTTTAGATGCCTATATTGTCCTAAGCTACTAAATAAATTGGGACTGGAAACAAAGTAACCATAGGCATAGATATTATGCAGAAAATTAAGAATATTCTGAGGGATCAACCTCTATATTCTTTCATTCAGCTTGACCTGTCATTCCTAGGCCTATTCCCAGTGCAAGGTTGGATTCAATTTGCTCCATGTGGCGACCTAAGTTCTTCTATTACAATTTCATGTCATCCAACATAAGAAGGATTTCATCCTTTGAATTATTCCTCTTGAGCAATACTTTTCCCAATAGAGTTGTCATACTAGGTATTGGTTTTTCCAATCATGAGTGTGGCCAATGCTAGGAATCCATGTTGTTATGTTGAAAAAAATCTCAAAGTTGGAATGAATTTTTTTTCTTGAATAATCTCTACCTCGACTTGCCACAAATCCCACTAAATATCCTGTGGAATTTTCTCACAAAACCGGAAAGCTGATGATTAAGCTTCATACCTGGTTCTTGACCTATCCAAAGCTCCATGTATGCTACTACCCCTATGACATTAGACCCATTTTCGAGTCATGGTAGTGACTGGAAGAAAAAAATTAAACTTAGAGAGCATAGTGAAATGATAAGAGGCATGCATTCTAGGTCCCGAAGAGGACAAAGAATTGAAAATAAAAGGTTGTTTCTAAGATTTCCCCTCTAAAATCCATGCTTGAAACAAGGAAAATTTTCCCGAAATTAGAAGGAAACAATCATTGTCGACTTCATAGAATTTGGCCACGGAATACAAATAGAGAGATTGTCCGTGCCATAGGGAGAAGGTGAAAAGAAAAGAGAAGTGTCCATCATGACAGGGAGTGGAGTAATGATCCAAGACAACAAAGAACAAGCAAGCATAGGTTGGCAACGACACGATTGAGTTAATGGATAATTCCTTACCATGTAGGACTTCATAACTAAATTAATTGTGATGTACTGTGATATGTGTCATGTAATTGACGAACGGGATGGGGGAGGCATGGAACATATCCTCCACTTTTTGTGTGGAGTAACATTGGCTCCCTCCCTCCCTCCCACGTATCTTCCCTTCTCACCCCATACGAGGATATAAATCATGAGAATTAATTTAATTTATATTGTAATTTTTTTTTATAAAACATTTTCTTTTGTGGGGTAAACCAATCATTTCATTAAACATAAAAAGTTACATATAGTTGGAATTTCCAAAAGAGGAATAAAATCTAGCAGATACTTGAGACTAACAAGCTACCTACCAATAACAGGAAATTAGAAAAAGGCTATGATAATCATGCCAACATAGAAAACTCCTTGAGGATTAAATATTTCAAGGGGGGGAATGCCTTTGACATTGGCATGACTTTCCCCGAGTTGAATAAGTATTCACCCTCTTCTTGGATCCATGCCTTATTTCTCTTGTGGCCTCATTTTTTGGCCTCTTTTTCTTTCCTCAAGACCATCTTGAAATCCATTGTTTGAATCTAAATACTGGACTGTGAGGAACTCGAGCCTAGTTGTTTGCTTCGAAGATATGAGTTATACAAAATTCTACCCTGATGACTTGGCATGTCCTTTGCATCTTTTCCATGCCATTCTTCTACAAGGGAAATTAGTTGTGGATCATCCAGATCCATGTATTTTACTAGGGCTTCTACCTTAGCTCCTTCTGAAGGGGATCTAATCATTTCCTATGGTGATGGATTTTGTTTGTGTTATTCAAGAGACTTTTGTACAATCTATGTAGGATTTGATAGAGGGTTATAAGAGATTCCTTATTATGGTTGCATGCTTGATTGAATGTTTTCTTACTCTAGAAGCTCCTTCGAAGAGGAAAGAGACTCGAACCTATATTCGTATTTGGGGATCTAGTCAGGATTTGAGGTACCCTAAGAAGTCAAATATCTTCTTCTTTGGGGGACTTACCCAAATTAATGAGCATTTCCCGAGAAGGGGTTTCCTCAAACAATTCCTTTGTATTTGTTATATAGTCCCTAATAAGATTCTCATGTTCATGACAACACATTCATATAAAAGGGACATTTTCATAATATAGAGACTTCTTCCAAACACTATCCTAATAGTAAATATCTTTGGATGGTGGAAGATACTTGGAGATATTCATATAAACATAGATTTGTGCATAAAAAGTATACATCCTTCTCTTGGTAGCCTATGATACTTTGAAAAAGTTTTCGATGGCATTGTCAATGCCTTCATGGTGTCCTCCTTCCAATATTCCTTGGGAAGAGAAAAGAGACAAACCCACATAGGGGTAACAAGGAAATCGTCCTTCTCTAGGTTATACTATTCCTTCCAAAATTGCATGAAGAGCCCTACATTATTGAAAAGATACAACCCTCTGTCAAGAACCCTCGATTTGTCTTCTAGGTTGGAGAAAATGGCTACAAAGAAACTCTTGGCCCCTAACTCTAATTCTATTTGATCTTGGGGGTTCCATTTATTTTAGATCCACCTAATCGAAGCCTTTTAAGAGGGCCATAATTCAATAAATTTGTAGATTGAAGCATGATCCTACAAATATTGGATATATTCTCTGATATTACTAGATTTAACCTCATATTTTGGATCTTGCACTGCTTTTGGAAAGCAGCGCCCTAGATTTCTAGCTTGCCATGATGCACCCAACGAAGGGTTTGCTGTAATCCAAAAAACCCCACTTCGTCTAGTTGCTTTATGAAAAGGATGTCGAAGATGAGGAGATTGAAAGGGAATACCAATAGATCCATAGTCATTATGAACTCTCAAAACAATCTGGCTAAAAGAGGGGGCCAAGCCCCCTCTCACAAAGCAAACTGTAAAAGACTATATAGAAACCCTAGAATTTGCAGAGCAAAACAGAAAACATTCATTCATAACATTGTTACTCTTTCTTAATTAAAAGAAGATTAAAGTTATATTTAATGTCTTTTATAAAACATGTTTAACAATAATAAAATAATCTAATTTTTAACAACAAATGTGTATATCAGACTCCTTATTTGTGATTAAAAAATCATCAAATATTAAAAAATCGAGTTGTTTTTAGTGAGATTTTTTGGAAGTTTTTTCTCATGGATTTTTCTGTCTAATTTCTCTAAAATCCGGTAGGAATTTATTGAAATCACAAGCTTGATGGGTAACCCTTGCATAATCAAGGGCCCTAGAGATTTTTTAAGGTGTTGAATCCATATATATTTATATATATATAATCAAAAACCAGTTTAAATAACACAAATCAAAATTTCACCTCAATTTTTTCTACCAGACTCAACACCAAAAAATCTAAAAAATCACACTAAAAACAATTCAAAACCACTCATGTTTTTTTACCTGTTAACTTTTTAATGTCGTTGCATCACAATGAATTGCCGTGCACATTGTTGTCCCCTAGTTTGAAGGAAAGCAACACACGGCAAGGAGAAGTGGGAAAAAAGCAACGGCAAAGATGTAGAATTGCCGTTAATTGATTAATAGCAATGGCATTTATTAATTGAGCTGCCATTTCAGAATTTTCATTAGAACATGGTATATAACAATTAATTAAAACAATAAATGCATTAAAATTTTGTCTTTTCTTGTCTCTTTCTTTTCGGAAAGATCTGAAATTCTCACCTAACAGAAACTTTCCGAACCATTTTATTCATAAATCTTTACAACTACAACCGCTTTCAAATATTATATTCCATTTATTTTTACTGTAATTTATTTAAATTATATATATTAATATAATATAAATAAATTTTAGTGAGAAGTTTTTGGAAGTTTTTATGGTGATATTTTCCAATCTAATTTCTGTAAAATTTGGTAGGAATTTATTGAAATCACAAGTTTAATGGGTAACTTCTCCACAATCAAAGTGCCCTAGGAGTTTTTCAAGGTGCCGAATCCATATAAAAAAACAACTTAAAATTTCACCTCAATAAGAAAACCAGTGAAATAACACAAATTAAGATTTCACCTCAATTTTTTTCGTAGAACTCTGGCACCCAAAAGTCCAAAAAATCTCACTAAAAACAACTCCTAAATATAAATAATAATATAATCAATTTAAATATCAAATTAAGCTACATTTATTTTTTATATAATTTATGTTCATAGGGTAAAGAATAGACAATGATGGTGTGTATTGTTAAAAACATTTGTGATGTGAAAGCCATTGATTTAAATTTTTTTACGGAAAATGTAGCTATATTAAAGTTGATGTAACCAATACTAAGTGAAACCCTAAATAAATTATAATTTTTCAACCTAAAAATTATCTATACACTGATCTCAAAACTCATACAATTTAACAAACAAACAAAATTATATAATTTATTTAATATATTATTATTAATGAAATTAAATAGCAAATTAGTAAATAAAATCTTTTATTTATGAAATAAGAAACTCACTCTATACCATTTCATCATTCTTCCAAACATATTTAACATGGTAAAAATACAATGGAGCCATTTGATATTGTTGAGCAAGATTAGAATTTCAAAACAAATTAATCAATCAAATTTAACTGTTTTCACACCTCTAAAAGTAGTAAATATTTAACTTGTATTTGACAAACAAATAACCGGTTAACAAATAATTTATTCATCAAATTCCATCTTTACTTACTAGAATGTTTTGTTCCCACGTGTCTCTGTTACCGACATTCCCACATAGGCCTGTTACCAACATTCCCACGTGTTTTCAAGATTCTTTGTATGGAACGCTTTTTATAATTTATTCGCGTAGTTTAAAATAGTAACAGAATGGTCTAAAATCTGGCAAAGATTTTATCAGAATCTTGTTTACAGTTGTTAAACTTCAGTATTTTGGGTGCCCCAAGGGTTTTTGATAGTGCTGAATCTATTTCCACTATCAAAAATGGATTCCAAACACTCCAACTACCTGATTTTTTGAATTTTATTTTACCGGATTCCAACAAAAAAAAACTGTCATCCAAACTATTCTGTATGCTTGATAGAAAACTTCTAATTCATTGGAAACACATTGTTCTGACTGGCGACATTGAAATGTCCGAGATGCTGACATGGATGTTGGTTGCGGTTGACTAGCAATAGTTACGAAACCTGGACAGAAGGATGATGTTATGTAAAATATTATTTGATTGGATTGAGTGTTTCCGTGAAGACATGCGTGTAAAGTTAGGGATTCTTTTAAGGTCTATCCAAATGTTTTGTCTAATTACACCGAAGGTGTTCTATTGTGGGGTTTTTCGTTGCGACACTGTACAGATTCGTCATTCCTGACAGAATCTGAACAATGTTCCGCACGTGTTGCAATCTCCTTTGACTTTGCTAGTCAATCTCTGTGCGGCAACAATGCTTTTTGCATTGACACCGACGCCCATAACCCGCTCTGGTTTCTAGACTGGCTACATCTTAATGGCATCTTACGAACACAATCGCTGGACCACTGTTGAGATCCCCATTCGCCGCTGTCCTTGGGGACAAATCCCGTCACACAGTTGCAGGACTGAACATTGTTATTGTTGCAGGATCCATAAGGCCCACACAGGGCATAAACCTCGCATTGTTGCAGGGGCTGTTGCCAGATCTGGTTCCATTTCTTTCCCGTCGTGATGTACACTCGAATTTGGCCGGATTTATCCATTACAAACCGCGACAGAAATCCACGAGTGACATACGAATACATGAAATACTTGTAGGAACCATTGTTGAAATAACTGTAATAAAGGCGCCGTTGAATATGAAAGCGAGTATCGACTGGATTGAATTCCATGTGGACTTGTTGTAGTTTGAATTGAAAATTAAAACCCATGAATTGACTGTCCCAGAGGACGAGAAATGGAGTGCCAACACAGAATGGTTCGCAATTCGTAAGGACCAGACGTAGAACAAGAAATCGCGAAGGGATTTCGTAACGCAGAGGAATGTTGTTGAATGTGAAGCTGTGGGGATATCTTTGCCAACGGATGTGAGACTATAACAAATGAAGAAATGAGTTTGAGCAGAAGCGCACAGTCGTGAATTAAGGTGCGGAATTGCATTAGTTGATGAGTGAATGGAACCTTGACCCAGGAGTAAGCGGAACCACGGAGGTGCTGAAACAGTAAAGACGGTTTGGAATTCAACCAAGCGGTTTTCGTGTAAGTTAAATGGTGGAAAGTTGTTTTTATAAAAATAACGCGATATTGCCCATTGACTGACACGTAAGCCATGGGCGGTTTCACAAAACAGTGAATGTCACGTGAATTGTGAGCGTTAAAGTTTGAGAACAAAAAAATGCGATATTAAATTTTGGACGTCGGATCGTCCAACTCAATGCGACGAGATTTCCGTCGTCGGATGGAAAGGGTACGTTAACGCGGGCCCCAATTCTGATATATGTTAATGGGTGCTGGGGCATATATGAATTAAGGTTAATATATCGGCTAACCCTTGTTGTTGGTTTGTATATGCACTCAAAGTTAAGCCAAGGTCGATGGCTTTAAAGGGCTGTTGGTAAATGAATATGCGTAACCCAAGCAATGTTAATGTAAGCACCAATGGAAGATCCATTGCAGGTTAACTTAGGCCGGGAGGGTTTATTTAATATTCATAATCGTTGGCTAGAGATTGAAAGGTCGAGCAGTTGTAATATTCGAATATCAATCTGAATAAGTACAAGGGACAAGTCCAAGGGTTTTGGGTTTTAATTCCAATGTGGCAAAGATTGATTCGAACATATATTAAGGAGAGTATGGTAGTCACTATATTTGGGTGTACAAAGCGCGGTTGAAATGTTGATTTATAAGATGGGGCTTTAGCCATAGAGTGTGAGGATTTTATGCGTTAATGTTCTGTGGGCAAAATTACGCGATTTTCGTCCGATCCCGAATGCAAGAAATTTAAGGGTGTTCACTCTTAAAGCTGAACGGAGGATAATCAAAGTATGGGGCCCGGGTTGGTGTGGTGGTATTCTCCCAGTGTTAATGTTTGTGGGGCCGGTGAAGTTCTAGTTGTTAATTGAACAAACTTACAAACATTGCATTTTAAACGTTCTGTATGGTTTTGAAGGTCGGATAATATTATCTATTTATTTTTTATTTTTTATTTTTATTTTTTATCATTATTATTATTATTATTATTATTTATTTATTTAAATTTTATGTATTTTTTTATTTTGATTTTGATTTTATTTTTATTCGTTTATTTTTATATTTCTCATTTTATTCGTTTTTATTTTTATTTTTATTTTTATCTATTTATTTATTTTATTTTTATTTATTTATTTATTCATTTATTTTATTTATATTTATATTTTATATGTTTTATATTTTTATTTATTTTTATTTAATTTTTATTTATTTATATTTTTTTCATTTTTTATTTTAAGGTTAAATAAAATTATTTATAAAATAAGGCAACTGATGTTATGGGTTTTGAATCAACTAACATATAATTATTAAAAATAAAATAATTTGTTATATATTTAAACTATAAATAGTATTTAATTATTTTTAACATTTAATTTATTCGAAAATGTCAATTGTTGATCTTGATCAAAACACGTACGACGAGGTCAACTACAGGGATATTTTTTTGGTTTAAACATCGAGCTTGTTTGTGTCTGCTAGCATTCGTTGATCTAAGATCAATGGAAACCGAAACCTTTGATACACTCAAGAGTTAATAAAAAGTCGACTCCTTTGGTGTACCTTTGAACCTTTGAACCGTTAGAAGCAAATGCTAATTATACTCTCCTTTTTAATGTCTACCCAAATGTTTTGTCTAATTATGCTCTCGGCTGGAAACACTGCCGAGTTCCGTAGCCTCCGAGATACCTCCTCTGGCTCCTCCATGAGTTCTCCATAAATATTTTACACTCTTCAAAAGTGTTCAAAATTACATCAAAATATAGTTTTTAAATTTTATCTCGTAGTTTTCTATTTAACTTGCAAGATGATTGTTTGAAACGTCGTTACTTAAATTAAAAGAAAGCAGTTTATATATTAAAAAAATTATAACTATCAAATTAATTATAAAATAATTTATATTAAATAAGATGTTATTAATGAATGGAGAAAACATTCTTCAAACCAAGGTTGTTAATGGCTATAAATGAAGTTTCTTCCACCATTAAAATAAAATTTAAAAAGAAATGAAAAAATTAGGATCCAACATAATGCAAATGTGACATTGATTAATGATAATTTTTATTGTTAATTATTTTATATAAATAATTTTAGATAATATTTATTATAGAGTAGGAATATGATAAAGTGTTGCTTTGAAGTAGAGTGAGTTTGTTAAGGAGATAGTTAGTTAGCTCATGTAACACTTAGTTCATTTTCTTTGACAAAATATCTATTTCACAAAGGTTTGTAGTTGCATCTCTTCCTTAGACTCAAGGTTTCCTCTTGGTTTATAACTAGTATATTTTCCTCTTCGTCTATAACTAGTCTACTTCTAAATCCTCTCCTTGAGTTTCTTCATTGTGTTATCTAATTTCACAATTCCTTGCATGCATGATTTTAGTAGTTCTTCGGGACAAGCATAGGGTTAAGGAGGCTAAGTGGGTAGGCGCAAACTCAATTCACGAAATGCAACATAGACTTATTATATACATAAAAGTTGATAATGATAGTTTATCAACATTCCAGGAATGTTTTTACAACATTGTTACTAAATGGTTTGTCTAAGCACAAATCGATCTCACTCAAGCCAAATTGAAAAGTATGTTATTTTTCTAGATGTAATTAATCGATTAATTATGGATGCAAGTAATAATTATAAAACCAATTAGCAATGGAGCAAATGAGCTCATAGGATATTTAAATTTAATCGACGGGGCGTGTCATTCTATTCAGCTAGCCGTTGATGAACTCTAATTTCATAAAAATAATTATTCTAATAATGTCAAGGGAATCATCAATAAAATTCAATGTTGCAAAGACTCAACTATTCTAGACACTTTGAAAAAAATTAAATGATGTAAATAAAACACTCCCATCGATGGGCACACATTATATGAGGAACATGTGCTCGTTTACAATGTCATTATCAATATACAATACTTTATAGTGATGATTTTTTTTAAGGGCATGGGTACATTTGCATTTAATAGTTAAACAAATATTTGTAGCATGCAGCAGTCACTTACTTGACTTTGTTAAATAACATTAAGCACAAAAATATTTTCCAAGTTAATTAATGTATTTGAGATGCACATAAACATTTATGGTGGTGTATATTTGATCTATAATTATCCAGGATATGATTGATGAAAATCATTGCAATTCATTATCATTGGTTTTGTTAAATTTCTAACATGTAGAATTTACATATTCTTCAATTATTTAGTTTGATTATGACATGTTTATGATAAATTCTAATTGAGTATTAAATTGATAATTTTTTCCATATGATTTTATCATTATAATGCTCTTAATCCTTTTTTTTGGTGGGGTAAATAGATGCTTTCGTTAATAAAAAAAGTTACATATAGCTTGGATTCCTAAAAGAGGACTAAAATCTAGGAGAATATTGAGACCAACAAGTTTCTTACCATTAACAAACAATCGGATACTAGCTCTGATAACCAAGAATACGTAGAAAATTCCTTGAAGATTCAAGATTTCAGAGAGGAAAATGCATCTGAGATTAGCGTGATTTTCCCTGAGTTGACTAATCGTTCACCATATTCTTACATTATTGCCTTATTTCTCTTGTGGCCTTATTTTTTGGCTTCTTTGTCTTGCCTGAAGTCCACCTTGAAATCCTGCACTTGAACCCCAAGACCATACTGTGAAGAAATCAAGCCCAATTGGTTTCTTTTCTTGTTTCAAAGATAGGTGATATACAAAATCGTAGCATGATGATCTGGTATGTTCTTCATATCTTTTCCATATCATTCTTCTATAATGGAAATTAGTCTCAGGTGATGGATTTTGTTGGTGTCTTCAAGAGACTTTTGCACTAACACTGTAGGATTCGATAGAGGATTATGTAATTTTCCTTCTAATGATTGCATGCTTGATTGAATGTTTTCATGCTCTGGAGACTCCTTCATAGAGGATAGAGAGTCGAACCTATTTTCATATCTAGGGATCTAGTCAGGGTTTGAGGTACCCGAGGACTCAAATTTCTTCTTCTTTGAGGGACTTTTCCCAAATCATCTTGCTCTTTCCGAGAAGGGTTTTCTTCAGGTGATTCCTTGGTATTCGTGTGATCCAGGTGGATATTGGTGGCCACCCGCCTATTCCACTTGGGCCCCCACCATTGTCTCTTTCAGTTTTTTCAGTTTTGGCATAATTTACTATTTTTAGCAGTTTTTCGGGTCCTGAACTTCTGGAGCCGTTTTGAGGCCCTAAACGACGTTTTTTGGGCATCGCGCCTCCAGCGAATATCATTCATCATTCCGTTCCAGAATGATATTCGTGGAGAAATTTGTAGTCCTCGGATAGAGCTTCCTAATGATGTATCATGTGCGTCAAACGGAGATAGTATGCCAAAGTTACGTTCCTGGGAAGTTGAAACACCAATTTACCCAAACGGGGCCCATAGTTTTGGCGCTTCATCTCCTAGGGTTAGGTTTTTGGATGTTTAGGATTCTCCATTGTTTCTCAATAATAAATAGGCCCTCGAGCCTCATTGTAACTCAGTTCAGAGGCCTGTAGCCGCCACATCTCTTCTCAGAGATAGCTACCAGCACCCTAGCTAGTTTTATTTCCATTCTGTCTGTAAGCAAATTTCAGTTCTTGATATTAATGAAATGAAGTGTTATTTCCGCTGCATCTCTGTATTTATGGTTATATGTTTATTCTGTTGCGTTCCTGCATAAATCCGGATCAGTGGTATCAGAGCGGTCTGCTTTTTCTCGATCCTTCTTTGCATGTCCCCAACGAGGTCGGGGTATAAGGAGCTAGGGCTTGATCTGGTGGAACCTTTGCAAGATCAGCCTCGCAAAACTCGACGGACGCCCATGGGGGACGAAAAGAAAGATGAGGGAGCAGGAGATCCTATCAAAATATTGCTCGAGGAGGCCCTCGAAAAACAAAGGAACGTGATGATGGATAACTTTGTTCAAATCCTTCAACGGCTACCCACCGGCGGCGCATCTGCATCCAGCAGCCACTCTGGAGGCGCGACTCCTTTTAAGGTACAAGTAAATTTTGACATTCCCATATTTGAGGGTCAAATAGACGCAGATGCTGTAGATAAATGGTTGAATCTGTTAGAAGGATATTTCTCGGTTCATGACTTTTCGGACCGGGAGAAGATTATTTTTGCACTCCTCAAAGCTACCCCCCATGTTAAGGACTGGTGGGAAACCTACTGTGAGAACAAGGACCAGACAGAACCCTCTCTATTCTCGGCCGTACCAACTTGGAATTCTTTCCGAGACGCCGTCAAGGAACAGTACTATCCTGTGGGGAGCTATGAGGACAAGTACATCCAATGGACCACGCTGCGACAACAAAGGGATCAGGATGTGCACGAGCTGACGAATCTGTTCCATACCCTGCGCACAAAGTTGGGTATCAAAGATTCAGAGAAACATTTGGTGCTAAAGTATCGCAGTTGTCTGCACAGATACATTCGGGAGGAAATGGAGTTCCTCGACATCTCCTCGCTTGGTACGGCATACCGGTATGCTGCCAAGATTGAGCAGAAATTCAAACAGAAGAAGCGAGACTTCCAATGCACGAATCAACGAGAAGGTGGCTTCCAAACCACGGAACAAAGGATAGAGCGAGGCATGGCGGCTAAAGACAACCGTCAAAGCCCGCAAAGAAAAGCACGGCACCGCAAAGCCAAAGAGGACACGGGAAAGTGGTGTAGGTTCCATAAGAGTCACTCACAACACAAGCGAGTGTTGGGCCAAACGATCAGCAGTCGCTAGTGGCGAGATGAGGGTACGAGTCGAGATCATGCTCGACTCCGAGGAATCGGGGCACGAAGGGAATGAAAGAGGGAAACAGATTATTGATGCGGAGCCCAATGCCACTGTTGCCACTACAAAGATCCAGAAGGAGGAACCGGAAGATCCAGAGGAGGAGGAACGTCTCTTCCACTCCCAGATGTGGATAAAGGGCTCCCTTGTACAGTTCATTGTCGACAATGGGAGCCAAAATAACCTCATTTTAGTAGACGTCGTGAAGCGGTTGGGCTTGCCGACCACAGCTCACCCACATCCATACACCATCGGTTGGCTTCACCAAGGACGAGATCTCCGCGTCAGCCAGCAGTGTCGCCTTCCCTATAGCATCAAGCCCTTCACGGATGAGGTATTATGTGATGTTGCTCCTATTGATGTTTCTGATGTATTATTAGGACAACCATACTTGTGGAAGCGCCATGTTGTGTATGAGTCTCGACCTCGTGCTGTCATTGTTACTTTGGGAAATAAGTTGTACAGGATACCAGAGGTACCACCTCCTACGACTATCTCTTTGGTTACTGCAAAACAATGCAGTAAGCTCATTTCCCAAACCAGGAAATTCGTTTTCCCGATGATCCGCCCCCAGGGCAAGAAGAAGACTGTGGCCACGACCTCCAGACAGGGCTCCTCTGCACAACAACAACAAATGGATAAGGTTGTGGAGGAGTACGGGGACATATTCACCTCACCCACAGGGGTTCCTCTGCACTGTCAGGTCAAGCACCCGATTGATCTGACCCCCGGTGCGCCGCTACCTAATGGACCGATCTATCGGCGCTCTATTCTGGAAAATGATGAAATCAAGAGGCAGATTCAGGAGCTGTTGCAGAAAGGTCACATCAGACCAAGTTCATCACCCTATGGGAGTCCGATCGTGTTGGTACAGAAGAAGGATGGGACGTGGAGACTCTGTATTGACTATCGGGCGCTGAACAAGATCACTGTCCGGAATAGGTACCCAATCCCACAGATTGATGACCTTCTGGACCAACTCCAAGGTGCAAAATATTTCAATAAGATCGACCTGAAGTCTGGGTATCACCAGGTACCAATTGAACCCTCTGATGTGTGGAAGACTGCCTTCAAAGCTAAGGAAGGCCTTTTTGAATGGCTGGTCATGCCCTTCGGGTTGACGAATGCTCCCGCAACCTTCATGAGGATGATGGACGACATCTTGCGGCCATTCACCAACTCATTCGTAGTGGTGTACTTGGATGACATTCTGATCTTCAGCAAGACTTGGGAAGATCACCTTCATCACATCCGACAAGTCCTCCAAACACTGCGGCAACACAAGTTGTGTGCCAATTTGGAGAAGTGCACGTTTGGCATGACCCAGGTTCAATATTTGGGATACATTATTGATGAAAAGGGGGTGCATGTGGATCCAGCCAAGATCCAAGTCATTCGGGATTGGCCAGCCCCGACTACTATAACAGAGCTTCGCAGCTTTCTGGGTCTTGTTAATTTCTACCGTAGATTCGTGTTGGGATTCTCTCATATCACTTGGCCCTTGAGTCAAGTCACCAAAAGAGGAGCGAGAGCAAAATTCTTTTGGTCGGAACCTCAACAGAAGGCGTTCAAAGAATTGAAAAATCGCCTCTGTTCTGCCCCAGTGCTCACCTTACCAGACTTGCAGCAGCCATTTGAGATCGAGACAGATGCCTCCGACTATGCTATTGGGGCAGTTCTTACTCAACAGGGACATCCAGTGGCATATCACAGTGAGACATTGTCTGAGACAGTTCGCAAGTATCCCACCTATGACAAAGAAATGTATTCCATTGTGCAAGCCTATCGACAATGGAAGCATTACATTTTGGGGAAGGAAACAATCATCCACACAGACCACCGGCCCCTGCAGTTCATACAGACACAAGGGAAGTTGCAGAATGATCGCCATCAGAAGTGGTCCACATATCTGCAACAGCTTCATTTGAACATCAAGTACAAGAAGGGTAGCACCAATAATGTTGCAGACTGCCTCAGCCGACCACCGATCGTGGCGCTCACCACCGTGCTCAACTCTTGTGGGCACGAGACTTCTGATTGGCCGCTTCTCTATGAGAGTAACCCAGAATTTGGCCACACTTACAAGGCACTTTTGGGGGGTACGCAAGTTCCAAATTTTCACCTCCAAGATGCACTTTTATGTCACCTAGGACAACTTTGTGTTCATTCAAGTGAGCGTGCCAAGATGATATGGGAAGCACACTACAGTCGAGTCGCTGGGTATTTCGGGGTCAAGAAAACAATAGCAATACTACAGAAGTATTTCTATTGGCTGAACCTTCGAAAGGATGTCAAGAAGCACATCAGATCCTGCATTGCTTGTGCCATTGCCAAACCGACCATCAAGAAGCAAGGCCTATATGCTCCACTACCTACCCCTAGTCGACCTTGGGAATCCATCTCCATGGATTACATGTCGGGCCTGCCTTCTACTAAGAATGGAAATGACTGTGTTTTCGTGGTCGTTGACAGATTCTCGAAGATGGCCATCATGGCGGCCTGTAAGAAGAATATCACAGCAGAAGCCACCGCTAAACTCTTCTTTGAACGAGTGTGGGTGCACTTTGGGATCCCAAAGTCTATCATATCAAATCGAGATAGCAGGTTCCTCAGCACATTTTGGTCCAGCCTCTGGTCAATGTTGGACACAAATCTCACCAAGTCCACAGCTTTCCATCCCCAAACAGATGGCCAGACAGAGGTCGTCAACAGAATGATTGTACACATTCTGCGCATGTACAATTCAAAGCATCCACGCACATGGGACGAGAGCCTCCCTTATGTACAATATAGTTATAATCGGGCTCTCCACAGTTCAATCGGCCATAGCCCATTTGAGGTGGGCTTGGGATTCCAGCCACTATGCCCCATTGACGTAGCCATGCCATTTGCAGCTGCTCAGGCCAATTCAGCTCATGTCCAGTCTGAAGTTGACAAAGCCAATAGCTTCATCGAGCGCATTCAACACATCCGCCAACAAGTTCATGATATATTGGACAGAGCCAATGCCAAGTACAAGCAACGCCATGATCAACACCGGGTGCCACACAACTTCCAGGTGGGTGACAAAGTATGGCTACATTTGCAGAAGGAGCGCCTCACTGGACCCCACCGCAAGCTTCGCCCGCTCTGATACGGGCCATACACCATCACCAAGGCTGTAGGGAAAAATGCATTCGAGCTCAGTATTCCACCATTCCTTGGTCTGCACCCAGTCTTCAATGTGGATCGCCTTCATCCTTACTTCCCACCTCTACTGGACACCTCGGACATTGCAGAACAACTCACACCAACAGAGTTAAATCCAGACTGCATGGAACAGGCCACCACAGATTGTATCATGGACATGCAAATCAAAAACACTCGCCAACAGAAGATCCAACTATATCGGGTTGTCAAAGCTGGCCAACTCCTGCACCAAGGAAAGTGGTTCACCAGGGACCAAGTTCAGCAGAAATTTCCTCATCTCATGGAGGAGCTTAACGCAATGGGGACCATTGCTTCCTAAGGGGGGAGGAATGATCCAGGTGGATATTGGTGGCCACCCACCTATTCCACTTGGGCCCCCACCATTGTCTCTTTCAGTTTCTCAGTTTTGGCATAACTTAGTATTTTTAGCAGTTTTTCGGGTCCTGAACTTCCGGAGCCGTTTTGAGGCCCTAAACGACGTTTTTTGGGTATCAAATTTGCTGCGATTTTGATCATCAAAATCGTCACAAAAGTTGTAGTCCTCGGATAGAGCTTTCTAATGATGTATCATGTGCGCCAAACGGAGATAGTATGCCAAAGTTACGTCCCTGGGAAGTTGAAACACCAATTTACCCAAACGGGGCCCATAGTTTTGGCGCTTCATCTCCTAGGGTTAGGTTTTTGGGATGTTGAGGGTTCTCCATTGTTTCTCAATAATAAATAGGCCCCCGAGCCTCATTGTAACTCAGTTCGGAGGCCTGTAGCCGCCACATCTCCTCTCAGAGATAGCTACCAGCGCCCTAGCTAGTTTTATTTCCATTCTGTCTGTAAGCAAATTTCAGTTCTTTGATATTAATGAAATGAAGTGTTATTTCCGCTGCATCTCTGTATTTATGGTTATATGTTTATTCTGTTGCATTCCTTCATAAATCCGGATCATCGTGAGTCAATCCCTAATAAGATGCCCATATTCATGACAACGTCTACATCTAAAAGGGACGTGTTCATAATCTAGAGACTGCTTTCAAACATCATCTTGATAATAAATATCGATGGAGGCTAGAAGAGGATATGAGATATTCATGTGAACACAGATTTGAGAATATGATGTGTACATCCCTCCCTTAGTAGCCTATGATACTTTGACAAAGTTTCCAATGACATTTCCAATGCCTTCAAGGGTTGCCTCCTCCCAATATTCCTTTGGAAGATAGAAGAGACATACCCACACTAGGGAAACCAAAAAATATCCCTTCTCTAGATTATACTGCTCCTTCCAAAATTGCATGAAGAGCCCTACATTGTTCAAAAAATATGATCCTCCTTACAAAACACTATATCTTTCTTCCAAGCTAGAGAAGATGTATTAGAAAACTTTTGAGGTCTAAAATGTGTCTCCTAAGAAAAATGTACAACCAAAATAAACTTTATAAGAACCAATAGGATTCAAGATGATGATCCAGGTGGATATTGGTGGTCACCCGCCTATTCCACTTGGGGCTCCACCATTGTCTATTTCAGCTTTTCAGTTTCGGCACAGTTTACTATTTTTAGCAGTTTTTCGGGTCCTAAACTTCCGGAGCCGTTTTGAGGCCCTAAACGACGTTTTTTGGGAAAACGGAGGGCAACATGGGTCCATGGACCGATGTTGCCCATTCCAAAATTGTAGTCCTCGGATAGATCTTTCTAACGAGGTATGGTACGCGTCAAACAGAGATCGTATGCCAAAGTTACGCCCCTGGGAAGTTGAAACACCAATTTACCCAAACGGGGCCCATAGTTTTGGCGTTTCATCTCCTAGGGTTAGGGTTTTGGCTGTTTAGGATTTCCCATTGTTTCTAAATAATAAATAGGCCCTCGAGCCTCATTGTAACTCAGTTCAGAGGCCTGTAGCCGCTACATCTCTTCTCAGAGATAGCTACCAGCGCCCTAGCTAGTTTTATTTCCATTCTGTCTGTAAGCAAATTTCAGTTCTTTGATATTAATGAAATGAAGTGTTATTTCCACTGCATCTCTGTATTTATGGTTGTATGTTTAATCGTTATGCTCCGGTATTGCCATCAGATTAAACCAATAGGATTCAAGATGATGATGTCAACCATGGGGTCACCATTTTTGTGTTAAAAAGTAAAAATATTAAAAAATAATAAAATAATAAAACTATTTTTTCAACTTGTATTTTCAATCCTTATCTCCCTGTTTTAATTAAATTTCAGTTTTAAATAATTAATGATGCAAAATTTAATTCCCTGTCCAAGGAATACCCATGTTGCATACTTTTGATGGACCCTGTTACATGGAAAATGAAAAATACATGAAAAAACATGTTTTTTCATTTTTTGTGTAGAAGGTTCCATTGAAAGTATACAACATGTGTACTCCTTGGATGAGGAATCAAATTCTTCATCCAAAGAGTGTTCCTGCTAGAAATTTGAGTAAACCCATAGGGAGATAAGTTGAAAAACTAGTTTTTTCTTTTTCTCTCTCTAAAATTTGATGATGTAATCTAATCTTATTTTATTATTTCCACTATTATTTTATAATTTCCGTAGGAGGCCCATTTTAGACCTCAAAATACCCCTAATGATAGTGGTGAATCCTTTTACCGCTAACTCAAATTCTATTTAACCCTAGAGATTGCATTAATTTTAGATCCACCCAATTAGAGAATTTTTTGAGGGCCATAATCCACTGAATTTGTAGAATAGAGCGTGATCCTATATATATTGGATATATTCTTTTATATTTCTAGATTTAACCTTGTATTTTGGATCTTAAACCAAATTTTCCACGCAACACCCTAGATTTCTAGGTGACACGACATATCCAGTGGAGGTTTTGTTGTGAAACTAGAAACTCCACTTCACTTAGCTTCTTTATGAAAAGGATGTTGAGGATGAGGATATTGAAATGGAATACGAGAATATACAAAATCATAATGAACTCCTAAGAGAATATGGTTGAAGGATGGCGAATAACCCCCTCTTGGAAAACCAAACATAGACGACTATGTAGAAAAAACCTTAAAATTTGCAGAGTAGAGCAAAAAATTCCTATTCCAAATTTTATTAATCTAAATTTTTTAATATGCATTAAAACATTAAATATAGAACAAAAAATGATAAATTTATAAAATCATATGTTACAAAACATAAATATTTTCTCCATAATCTAATTTGGAAATTCAAATGTTTTTCTCAATTAGAAAAATAAGTTATAATAAAAAGCTATGGTATTGTTTGAAAACTCTTCAAAATAGAAACGGTAATGATACATGAGTTATTTATTTTGTTTATCATAGGGGTCTTGGATAGATGGTGATCGAGTTCTCTCTTAAGGCACTCTTTGATGTGAAGTCATTGGTTCAATTCCCCGCTCTGATTGAGGTGATATACTGAACATGATGAAGATGTAGTCCCACCAAGCTTACAAAAAAACGAGTTATTTATTTTGTATGAATTTTAAAATCCAACAAATTACAAATTATATGTCCTATAATTACTTTGTTTCCTTCGTACATTTGGACTCTCATACCGTTTGTAATAGTAGCCTAGCATTCAACCACCATGCACTTTAGATTCATATCCATGTGCCATTTAAAATCCATATTCATTTAAGGACCACACCAAAGGCATGGGTAATTTTTTATTTGTTATAACACGTTCTATCATTTTTTTTATTAGCATCAAACATCCCAATAATGATTTTTTCAAAGGAACCATACATCACAATAACTTAATTACGCCTATTTACACCTAATGCGTTTCTTTAAGGGAATGTTCCTCTATCGAGTTTCATCGCTTTTCCATACCTTATCAGATGTGCCACGTCGTAAAATTTAATTTTCCAAAGCTGCCACTCTTATTTCATCTCGACATGACGCAGGTTGGAGCACGATTTCCGTTGAATGATGAGTCACACTGATAAATTTTATATAAGAATATATTTAATATGCTTGTGTGGAAAATTTCAAGTATATAACTAGCATTCCCTGTGGGTTAGTTTAATTGTTGAAGTTTGAAAGGTATGAATGAGCTTCCACATTTGAACAAAAGCTACAGATGTTGTAGATGGTGTATATGGTCAATTGACTTCGTAGAATAAATCACAACAGGATTCTGTTCATTATAAGGGATGTACAATTCTAAGATACAGAGTAGACAATGTTTTGTATTATAAATAGAGTACAAACCATACTAATATTCAATGCAAAAATAAAATAAAATTAAGTTTTGCTTGGAAGTTTACTTGCTTGGTAAGGTTTTGCAAATGGGGTAGCAAGCTAAGTGGGCTTGATTGTGGGGAAAACTCCACAGTTAAGCATGTTTGAGCCAGAGACGATCTGGGATGGGTGACCTCCCAAGAAGTCTTGGTTACCGAGTGTAAGCCCCGGAAGTGATGATTGATGCTATGTGATTCTTTCACTAATTTCAATCCCACTTCTTCACGCCTGTGAGCATCACTCGATGCAATGAGTGCTAACTGAACTATTCAAAAATCATGAGAAATTAGCCAGTTATGACTACCTCTCATGGAAATGGTCATAGATGAATGACTTACTTAACGCAGTTGATCCAAAAAATGATATCTAATATAATGCATTGCGAAAACCCATCAATACTTAAATATAAAGAGTGAAGGGAGCTCTACTTGAATGGTTCATGAGACATAATACAAGGTTTTGCAACGGGGTAGCAAGCTAAGTGGCCTTTATTGTGGGGAAAACTCCACAGTTAAGCACGCTTTAACCAAAGACGATATAGGATGGGTGACCTCCTGGGAAGTCTTGGTTACCAGGTGTAAGCCCCGAAAGTGATGATTGACGCTATGTGATTTTTTTACTAGTTTCAATCCCACTTCTTCACCCTTGTGAGCATCACCCGATGCAACGAATGCTAAGTGAATTATTAAAAAATCATGAGAAATTAGTCAGTGATGACTACCTCTCATCGAAATGATCATAGATACAATTTCATCGAAATGATCATAGTTGACTCAAAAAAATGATATCTAATATAATGCATTACAAAAACTCATCAATATTTAAATTAAATGATATATATATATATATATATATATATATATATATCATTTTTCTTGGCATTTAGAAATCATTAACACAATAATATAAATTAAATATCCTTAAATAAGAGAATCCTAAGACTTTATTAATATGAATATTAATATTTAGAAACTTTCTAACATTATTAACAATACATCTTGAGTTACCAAAATAATGATTTTGATTATTTTAATAATCATAAACACTGAAAAAACTCTTCTAAATAAAAATTAAAATAAAATATGAATTAATTGAAATCTAAACCAATTAATGGGTATTTGGTCGGCTCTCTTTCATGTTGATTTTCCACTATTTATTTAACACTATTTGTCTCTCTTTTTTGCAGATTTGTCCTGATGATGGGTCTTGCTTTAGACCCGAAACGTAGACTGAAAAATGAGAACTGTGGAGATTTCGAGCTCTGATTCTAAAAATCTACACCACATAAATCTACAATCCATTATATATATATATATATATATATATATATATATATATAATTTTTTAAATAAAAAATAAACATAATACATTTCATGCTGAAATTTAACGACAACTACGATTTTGTACGAGCAATTAACAATGCAAAATTTCGTATGAGCAATCGTCTATTTAAAAATAATAATTACTTTTAAACGAAATTATTTATTTCTAAAATATTGTGCATGAATCGTTAGCCACGAATCTTTTAAAAATTACTTTAGTTGTGAGCATAATGTGCAAAAACCAAGCAAGTGGTAAAGTCGTATTTTGCACGAAAGAAATGCATTGAATTTGGAAATGGGTAGGCATAGCAAATCCCATTACAATAATGACTAAAATTGTGGAGTCGACTTTCTAGAGACTCTTTCAGAATGCAATCTCAGAGGATGGAAATAAAATGTATCTAGTAATTAATTATATCTAATTCAAATAATTAAATTTAAATATATGTTTATATTTTCATTTATTTTAATTTTATATTTTATTGAATTAATAACTATTTATGAAATTCATAAATTAATTAATTCAAAGAGAATTTAATTTCCATTAAATTTTAAATTCAATTTATAATTTAACAATGTAAAACTATCTCTGTAACGAAATATATGAAAATGAATCTTGAAGGGATGATAATAAATTGTATTTTAATTATTATATACATTATTTTTCAGGATTTACTGCGCTGGAAACTTCATACGAAAGCCATATGTATTTTTAAAATTTATTTTGGTTAAAAATATATGAAATTAATTAAAGCTGAGATGACGATCTTGTAATATATGTTGGCACATCAAAACACTCTAATTATTGTATAAATATGTTAACTAGACTCAAAACTTGACAAGAAAGCCAAGTTCTGTTTAAAGTTAGTTGATTTTGTAAATCTAAAAAGTTAACTGAAGTTGTAACGATTTATATTATCAATTAAATTCTATCTGCTCTTGTAAAGTAATTTATGGCGCAATGAATAATTTCTAAATACTTGTCTGAGAATTTAGTGTTGGCTATAATTCCATAGTGCTTCATCTTCAAGTATTTTATGACCCTTTTGCTTTTCATTTTTCCATATAGAATACAATGTAAACCAACGCTGCGTCTACCGATATCTCTCTATCCAATAATACACTCCATGCTCCTCTGTGCAAAACTTTTTATATGTTGTTGTCAAGTTCAACCTTGAATTAAAACTCAAAATATAGTCGCTCTGGTCACAATTTCGTATTCCTCAAGAACTGCAAGCTCAAGTAAATAACATCAATCCATTGGCGGGCAATACTCAGAGTATAGCAGAAATTTACATTGGAGGTATTTGAAAGAAAACTTGATAACTTATGCTAATATGTTTTAAAGACAATGAAGAAACATAAACTAACAAATCACAATATTTTGATAATATGTTTTAAAGACAATGAAGAAACATAAACTAACAAATCACAATATTTTGATAAACCATAATTCAGTGCTTATAAATCTATTTAGTTCAATGATAAGTGACATTATAAATCTATTTAGTTCAATGATAAGTGACATTTCTTGTGAATGAGTAGAACAATTTATTATTCAGATTAAAAAAAAAAATTGAAACTGAAACATAACAGGAAACAAGAAAATTGCAGATAATGTTCCAATTTTAAGATCTATAATAATTCATAGTATTGTTTATGGACTTGGATCATCTCTGCATGAGGAAAAAATAATACAAAGTTCTTATTATTGTTTGCATCAATAGAAAATTATACCATGATTTTGTTATATGGCCAAAAAATAAAGATAAGATTGAGGATGATACTTGAGGAGGCAAGACAAACTTGTTAGTTGGGGCTTTGGCTCACTCCGTTTCGCTTGTTTTTGTTGCCAACATCCAGAATCTCATTGTCTCCATTGAGAGTGAAAATACCATGAATTTGTAAATTGAGCAACATATAAATTATTGTTGTTTTTGTTTTTGTAGATATTCTTGGTAGGACATGTGAGCTAATTCAAGAAATGGTTTCTTTCTTTAGAACTACCATGTTTCTAAGGAAACAACACGTGTGATGTTATCAGGAGTTCTTATAATGCAATTGATAAAATGTAGAAAGAGAGAAGGGGTTTGTTGTTTACATTTAACACAAAATATTGACATATCTTCTATCCTCGCAGATGATGGCATTGGGAAACTACAAACTACACAAACATGTTCAAATGGTGTAGAGTATGCATTTGCAATGACAAGTATTCCTTGCACCTCTTAGAAAAGAAGACTAGTCAACAAGTGTGTAATGAAAAATAAGCAAGTGTGGAATGAAACATAAGTAGATTACTGGGTATGTACTTACCTAGATTTGTTTGTCGATTAATTTTTGAGGTCTTGTTATATCTCAGTGTTCAAATTAATGTGTTATGAATGTGGCATGTGTTGTACGAAATGTTTTTTCCTCGAGGTCTTTTATTTTTGTTATTTTTTTGAAGAGCATAATTGCTATAGGTTGGTAACGATACAACTGAGCTAATGGAACATCCCTTACCTTGCATGCCTTCATAACTAAATTAACTATGATGTACTATGATATGTGTTGTGTCCTTGGCTTAGGGGAGGTGTGGCACATCTCCTGCACTTATTTCTTGAAGTGACATTGGCTTTGCCCCTCCCTCCGAAGTATCTTTTCTTCTCACCCCATATGACGATATAAAACCTTATCACTAATTTCACTGATATTTTTATTTTTCCTATGAAACATGTTTAATAATAATAATAATAATTTCAACAACAAATTGGTGTATCGAACAAATACAAGAAACCGCCCAATTATTTAACTCTTAAAATCTACTAAAGTCTATATACTCTAACTCTTTAGATCTAACCCTATAAAATAAAACATATATTTTTAATTATATTAGACATAATAAATAAATTAAATTTATCCTTCAAATATATATATATATATATATATATATATATATATTCTATGTGGTTTACGGTCCTTGGAAATTGGTGATTGCTACATCCACAAAATATTGTACTAGGTAGATCTACCCAAAAGAATTACTTCCTCCTGGCTCAACCACAAATCCTCACCTTGAGAGTATCGTTATAATTCAACTCGTGATATTTTAATAGCAAAGGTGCTTTAATGATGGGGGCTTGACCAATTGATTTAATTGTCGATGTTATTTATCCCTAACATATATTTAATAAACATAATGTAAATAATAATAAATAATAATAAAATCATCAGTGTTTACCATATTAAAGAGTATTCTTGAATTTTCAAAACTCTTTATGTGGGTTGCATCACTCCTCGATGTGGGTGTTTCGTCGTCGATCAATTTCTAGTAATGGAGTTAAGTGATTCTTGGGAGGAAAAACATACTAAAATGTTTATGTAAATATGTCCACACCCCCCACACATGTCCCTCATATGGCCAAACCATTGGAAACCCTCGAAAAGTGATCTGGGCCCTCCTCCTAACCCCGCATGGCAACGGCGTGGTGAAATTACGTTAGGCCCCTTCATATTAAATGCACTACAACTTAACATTGGTGATTTCATATGCTCTAGGATATTCACTCTGGTCATTCCCTTTTTCTGTTCAGATATAGAGAGCTCCTTCCATGGCGAATTGGCCACATGAAGAGATTAGTGTGAAAAGAAAGTTATGCTAATTTATGAGCTCATCATGCGGTATTTCCTTGGTTTTTTGAAGCTTGGATTCAACAGGGGCACTTGGCCCTCGTTGTACAAGATCTATGATAATTTATCCTTTCATCGTACTAGCCCCCTCACACTTTCATTCTGTTATATAAGCTCTACGTTGCTTGCAGGGTGGTGGAACATTGGAGGTTTTGATGTCAAGAACGTTGCAATTTGTTGCCTTCAGGAATCCTCGACTATTATCAGAAGGTGGTTGTAGCATTGGGTTGTGACAGTGCCTGAAGGCCAGTCATTACCTTCACACCCTCCCTCCCTTACAATTAATCTATGCTCTAGTCGCTCTCGTTGTTGGTCATATAAGTGTTTGAGTACTCAGGGTTGTGGTTATTATCAATATTATTTGTTTTGTTCTTGCATAAAATATGGACTGACACATCCTTTGAGTTGGTGGTGGTTTTATCCCTGACATATTTACAAGGCTCAGACCCAGTAGGAGTATCCTTTAACTGCCCAGTGTTCTTTTGAGGGGTTTGGTATTTAGGTACATTCTCAATTTGGTTTTGATCCCAGTTCTCACCACTCTGAAATCTTGTTTTTTCACTCAGTATCACTATTGATACAATCTCAACAATGGCCTTTTGATATGTTTCACTTAGTTCTCCTTCATTCCCTCACTTTCCCTCTTTACCTTGTATTCAACCTTATTTTCTGTATCCAGGTGGAACTTCACTCTTGCTGTGATATTACTTGGGTCATTTTTCATTCTTCAGTGGTCGCGGTAAGGTGTTTTATTTGTAGGTCTTACATGGCACTGCGCCAATGATTTCCTGCTCAATGGGGTGGAGCACCAGGGGCATCCTCCTCTCGGCACAAGCATCTGTTTGGTTGGGAACTCGTGGTGAATTTATTTGAGGCTTCCCCTCTTGAAGTAAAAAAAGAGACTCTAATGTTGGAAACCAAGGAATTTGGAGATCATATATACTTCTCAAACTTTGAGATAAGTTGAGGAAATCTCAAATGGGTGTCAAATCCATGAAAATTTTGGAGGGATTGCTGAGACTCAATAAGATGATGAGCTTAGTGAAAAGAGTCGCCTTCTACTTAAGTGGGCCCGCAGTTATTTTTGGCACAAGTCTATTTTTAGACCTGGTTTCATTTTTAGACATGATGATCATATTTCGTGTTGCAGGATGCTATTTGTGGATGGTTGATCAAGATGGAAAAATAGATGAAATTCTATTTTTAGAATATTGGAAAAAGTCTATGTATAGATCACAATCTAAAAATAGATTCGTCGAATATTATTAGCTCTTAATAATAATCAGACTCTAAACAACAACTTATTCTTTCGAGCACTTCAGTCAAAGGTACGATGTGGCACAATGTACCGACAAGGAATTACGCTATTCTTTGGAGGGTTTACCGAGCTATTGCATGAGGACCCAAGCAACTGCGGCGTAGTTATGACACAGTTGGAAGAAGTAGTTATGGAGTTTTATTTAGTTTAACTCAGTTAGACTCAGTTGAGCTAGTTGTATCTAGTCTAACTGAATGATACACTAGTGAGAGTGGAGTGAATTAATTAGTTAATTAATTCACAAATAATAACTCATTAATCAACTTAACAATACAGTAGTTAACTACAGTGGAGACCCAGTGGAGAGATAGGTGAAAAAGCAACATAGACTATCTGTTGTGACTACAGTGATGCATTGATTGCATCCAACACTCAGTGGAGATGCCAAAGAGGATTACGCAGTCAATCCAAGAGTAATTCAAATTCATTCAGAGCTATTCTTCATCAGAGATTGCACAGTGGAGGCATGCTAGCAGGTGGCAAAGATCGATGCATGGATTTGCAACATTAGGCCTGATTAGTGTATGACGATTGTACTGTACTGAGGGCTTGTGATAAGCTTTGTATGTTTTTATGAGATTGTCATATGATCTCCATGTTACATAATATATAGTTGGGGTTTTCAGCTTCAGGCTTTCCCGGTTAAAAACTGTGTTATGTGCGATTGATTGTTTTTGTTTATGCTTCACATGTGTGTGCAATTAATTTTTCCACAAAAGATTAACAAGTGGAATAGATTCAGTATCTTGCATAAAGTTAAATAGTGTGAGATCAGGTGGATCTTTGACATATGCATGCTTAGTGCATATACTGCCAGCCGATGAGCGTATTTTCTTCTCTTCAATCAATTAACAATTATCGCTATGTGGGGAGACATTGCTTATCATGGTTATTATCCATGGTAAGTATGTCGATAGTTCTATAAACTCTTTTACTGCCAAGAGGAGACTGCTTATATTGCGGGTCATCGATACAATTTAGATGATATAGTGGTAAGTTTGAATCATGGTACATTATATTATCTCGTAACTCGACACTCAATCAAATGACCATAAGGAAGAGATCGCATTTATCAACGCGTAACCTCAACACTATTAATGCAATTCTCGCTCGCGTTGCACAATTTTCATACAAGTGTCTCTTCGCAATCGCTAGTCATCATTCTCAACTAAATTTCTCTCAACATCTCTTACGTACTTCACTGAAGGAACCCATATAATGGTATTCATGTTTCTTTATGATTTTTTTGCTAATATCTTGTGCTTTTAAGTTATCTTATGTTACGCCTCACATGTTCACACTAGTTCGGTTTTTATGTCTACAAACTATAATATTTCGACATGCTTTTTATGGTCAACTTCAACAATACTTTTTGTAAAGGGTCTTTGGGTTCATGTTGTGGATTTGGTGGAATCACCCTAGCTCGTTTTGCTAAGTTTAACATCTATGGTGCTCTGCTTTATGCACCTGGAATGGTGAAATATGATTACTCTAGAACTGTTGAATCCTCAATGTGGGTTGCACCACAATGAATTTGTTTGCACATTGTTGGTCCCCAAGTTAAGGAAAGCAACATACAACACTAAGATGTGCAAAAAAGGCCACAAAAATTTATTCCACATTATTAATTGAATTTCCACTGTAAAATTTTTCATTGAACTAGCAATTTCCCCTAAGGTGCAAATGTACACCAAAGGAATAGAATATTTGGGAAGGTTATCTTGAAAAACTAAATCACTAACACATATATTTGGCAACATGAATCCCTTCTTTAGAAGTGAAGTTTCCATCAATATATAACAAATCAAAGTCAGGATTATTTATCATAACTTTAGTTGCAGCCTTTGCCCTTATTCTACTAATACCATTTGCACTCAGATAAAGTTCTTTCAGGTATTCATAACCTTCCATAAGGGCTTTCTAGAGTCAAGACTACAACCATCCCCTCATCCTTGAGTTTGTTCTCTAATGCAACAAATTTTATAGAATATTTTTTAGAAGTAAGACACTCTACTAGAGCTCGAAATACTTTCTCAATTTAATTAATTACAAAAAAACACAAAAGAGACACACTTTTTAAACATGATAACATGTTTTATATTAGCTAGGATGTCTAATACAAGAGCATCCCTATGGCTTTAGTATGCCTACATACACAAAAATATTTTCAATTTTGTTTTGGTTTTCATCTAGGTTACTAACTAGATTTATGTTAATCTTAGAATGTGACAATCATATAGTATTCATCTTTGTGCAATCAAATATGGAAGTAAAAGAAGCCATTATAAAATATAGTTATTTTGATATCTTTGAAATTGTTCTTTATAATGTTGAAATATTGATTTAAATTAGTTTATATTCGTAACTAAGTGTTGTTTTAACATGACTCAATTTTATTAAAACATGATATTAAAAACATGAACCAATGAATTGAAAAAAAAATTCTAAATTATCTAACTCAATAAAATGACATAAACAAAAAAATATTAAAAAATTCACTTAAATATTGTTGGGTTACATCGCTTTATCATCAGGTAAACCCAACTTACCTGACATAACCCGACTCACGAAAATGCAATACACCAAGACACTAACCCTTTATTATCATCATAAATTTTCCTTTAAAATTTATATATTAGTTTAATTTTTTTTTATGGTTGTGTTGTAGCTTGAACTCTTCCCACGGTAAGGAAGCCATAGACATAAAATGGATCATAGGAAGGATGTTGGTTTGTACCTCGAAAAGGAAATAAAGCATTCATATTTTTAAGTCTGCTTTTCAAAAATGCTAAGTCTAATATTGCAAGCACGTTTGTTAAACTCTTTTCGCACTAAGAAAGCCATAGAAATTATAAAGAGCAACATTCTCACTCAATGTGAAACTTCTTTACTAAACTTCTTTACTAGAAGTTTATTTAGGTAACGGAAAATTACATTAAAATGAAAAATAATGCATAAGAAAAGTCATATTGAAGTTTTTGATGAATGACAACTTTCATCAATCTCTTTTTTAGTGAGGAAAACGTATTCTATTTTTCTTTAGTATATATTGTGGAGAATTTGATATTTGAATGAACATATTTTGTTAGGAAAAACTTGTTTGTGAATTCAATAATTTTGAGAAAACACTTTTTATAGTGTTGAATTTATATATAGTCAAAAAACCAGTAAGTAATACAAATCAAAATTTACCACAAAATTTTCCACAGTTTTTCGACATCAAAATGTCCAAAAATCACACTAAAAAAAATTCCAAAATAAATTCATGATTAAATCCATTAAAGACTATCCATTCTCTCATTTCCATCTTCATTTTTTTCAACTTCTGCAGAAGAATAGGTTGTACCCTTGATAAACCCTAAACCAAATAGAGGAGGATACTTAAGAGCACAACTAAGAATTTGAGTTTCCTTGCCCCTAACGTCCTTTGCTTTTTTCTTTCCCTGTTTATGTGATGCGAGCTACAGTCAGATTCAATAAACTGACCAACTTTCGAAAGTGTTTCAAGTTCTTCATCCTCTCAAACTGAACTGCATCTCCCATCGTCTGATTAATACGTCGAGGAGCTGTATGGGTAGAAAGGCTCTCCCTCATTGTATCATGCTTCATTCAGTAAAAGCATTTCACCACGTCAGCATTCACCACAGTGCGTATCCATTTTTGTGATTCGTTTTTTCTTCTTATTACCCAGCCGAACAATCCGATTCAGTGCCACATGCTAAAAATTAGTTGGAGGAGGATGAAAATTGGAAAATCTTAAACATGATACATAAAATTTAATTAAAATAACAAATGCATTGAAAATTTGTCCATTGTCCATTGAAAATTTGTCAATTCTTTTTTTAAAGATCTGAAACTTTAATTGATTAAAATAATAAACGCTTTTTAAACTTGTCATTCATAGCAATATATTCAAACAAATTAATAATAATACTAAAATTTGTAGTTAAATTTTCATTTATATGGTTTAAATTGATATTTTGATTACATATATAAATTCATTTAGATTATGAAAAATTCACTTATCAAATTTGTAATTTCAAAAACAATTTGTCAAAACAAATTATTTTAAAAAATAAATAACAAAAAATTTCAAAATTTTTCAAAAAAAAATCAAATTTTAAAACAAATTTTGTTTTATTTATTTTTAATGGAATCAATTGATTATAAATTAATATAATAATATTACGATCAAGCTAAAAAATCAAATTAATGCCAAGTTGGAACCAACCCCACACCAAATCCTCATAATTCTTCCCTACATATTTTACAGATACAAGCGGGTGATACGGACGAATAACTTTGTTGAACGTTAGGTGTCGCCAGTGCCCACCGTTACGGACATAGCCCACGAGTTTTGAGAGTCTCTTTTTCGACAATGAAATGTCGGAGATGCTGACATGGAAGTTGGCCGTGGCTGACGAAAACCGGACAGAAGGACGGCTGAAAATACATGGAAGTTGGCCGTGGCTGACTAGCAATAGTAACGAAAACCGGACGGAAGGACGGCTGAAAATAACCAGCCTCTAATGGGGCATAAAGGCACGGGGTTGTATGTGCCGGTTGTATGGGCCGTAGTCTTAAAAAATCCATAGAATAACTTAGAAATTGCGGTAAGATTTTGAAAAAATTTAGGAAAGATTTATTAGAATTTTGTTTATAGTTGTTAAATTTTAGTATTTTGAATGTTTTAAGGGTTTTTAATAGTGCTGCATTTATTTCCATTATCAAAAATGCAATTCAAGCACTTTAACTATCTGATTTTTTGAATTTTTTTCACCAGGTTCAAGTAAAAAACTGCCATCAAGCTATTATGTTGCGTTGGTAGACAACTCCGTTGTAAATACCTATTCTATTGCATTGATAGATAACTCCATTGTAAATACTTATTGTTAAATTTTGAGAGATCAATTATCCAATTATAATGGGCAGCCAGTTATTTGTTGCCTAAAAAAACTAAAAACTAAAATATTTTTGATTAAATTAAATATTTCCTTGAATTTTTTTAATTAAATAAAATGTAGATTTTTTTAATGTCTATCCAAATGTTTTGACTAATTATACTCCCGGTTAGAAACATTGATGTTTCGGTTGGAAACACTGCTGACTTCCCGAGCAAACCAGATTCCTCAACCTCATCTGGCTCCTCCATGAGTTCCTTGCAACATTTTTTTTACACTGCACAAAAGTCTTCAAATTACATAAAAAATATAGTTTTAATTTTATCTCGTGTTTTCTATAGATATCGTCAGGGGGCCCACCATTAAGAACATACCCCACCAGTTTTCAGGGAGTCTTCGTCTCGAAGGATTCCTATAATTCGACTCATTGTTTCGACAATGAAATGTTCGAGATGCTGACATGGAAGTTGGCCATTGTTGACCAACAATTATGGTGGTGTATATTTGATCTATAATTATTCAAGATATGATCGATGAAAATCATTGCAATTCATTATTATCGATTTTGTTAAATTTCTAACATGAAGAATTTACACATTTTTCAATTATTTAGTTTTGTTGTGACATGTTTATGAATTTTTATTCGGTATTAAATTAATTATTTGTTCCATATAATTTTAAAATTATAATATTCTTAATCTTTTTTTTTTTGGGGGGGTAAATCGATCTTTTCATTAATAAAAAAAATTACATATAGCTGTGATTTCCAAAAAGAAGACTAAAATCTAAGAGAATCTCGACACCAACAAGTTTCCTGCCAATAAAAAACAATCAGATACTAGCTCTAATAATCATGACTACATAGAAAACTCCTTTAAGATTCAATATTTCAAAGGGGGAAATGCATCTAACATTGGTGTGATTTTCTCTGAGTTGACTAATTGTTCACCATATTCTTACATTATTTCCTTATTGCTCTTATGGCCTTGGTTTTTGGCTTCTTTTTCTTTACTAAAGACCACCTTGTAACTCTGTAACTTCTTATTTGAACCCCTAGGCCATACCGTGAATAACTCAAGCCCAATTGGTTTTTCCTTGTTTCGAAGATAGGTGATGTAAAGATAGGTGATGTACAAAATCCTAGCATATGATCCCTGTATATCCCCTATATATTTTCCATATCATTCTTCTATAAGGGCACTACTTCCGGTCATCCAAATCCATATCTTCCTGGGTAGGGCTTTCAACTTCTTCTATAATGGAGCCAACTCATTTCTTATGGTGATGTATTTTTTTGGTTATCTTCAAAAAGACTTTGCATTGTTCGTAGGATTCATAGAGGATTATGGAATTTTCATTTTGTTAATTGCAGGCCCTATCGAATGTTTTATCTCTCACAGAAATCCTTCACAAGGGAGAGAGACTCGGCCCTATTACTAGATCTAGATCTAGTCAAGATTTGAGGTACCCCGAGGACCAAAATTATTCTTCGGGCGGGATTTTCCCAAATATTCCACTTTCACAAATTTCGCAGAAGGGCTTTCGAGGTGTTTCCTATATTCATCAAATAATCCCTAAGATGCCCATATTCATGAAAACGCCTACATCTAAAGGGGACACATGGAGAGTAATTCAGAGACCTGCCCAAACATTATCTTAATAATAAATATCTATGGATAAATTCAAATGTTTTTCTCAACAAGAAAAATAAGTTATAATAAAAAGCTATGGTATTGTTTGAAAACTCTTCAAAATAGAAACGGTAATGATACATGAGTTATTTATTTTGTTTATCATAGGGGTCTTGGATAGATGGTGATCGAGTTCTCTCTTAAGGCACTCTTTGATGTGAAGTCATTGGTTCAATTCCCCGCTCTGATTGAGGTGATATACTGAACATGATGAAGATGTAGTCCCACCAAGCTTACAAAAAAACGAGTTATTTATTTTGTATGAATTTTAAAATCCAACAAATTACAAATTATATGTCCTATAATTACTTTGTTTCCTTCGTACATTTGGACTCTCATACCGTTTGTAATAGTAGCCTAGCATTCAACCACCATGCACTTTAGATTCATATCCATGTGCCATTTAAAATCCATATTCATTTAAGGACCACACCAAAGGCATGGGTAATTTTTTATTTGTTATAACACGTTCTATCATTTTTTTTATTAGCATCAAACATCCCAATAATGATTTTTTCAAAGGAACCATACATCACAATAACTTAATTACGCCTATTTACACCTAATGCGTTTCTTTAAGGGAATGTTCCTCTATCGAGTTTCATCGCTTTTCCATACCTTATCAGATGTGCCACGTCGTAAAATTTAATTTTCCAAAGCTGCCACTCTTATTTCATCTCGACATGACGCAGGTTGGAGCACGATTTCCGTTGAATGATGAGTCACACTGATAAATTTTATATAAGAATATATTTAATATGCTTGTGTGGAAAATTTCAAGTATATAACTAGCATTCCCTGTGGGTTAGTTTAATTGTTGAAGTTTGAAAGGTATGAATGAGCTTCCACATTTGAACAAAAGCTACAGATGTTGTAGATGGTGTATATGGTCAATTGACTTCGTAGAATAAATCACAACAGGATTCTGTTCATTATAAGGGATGTACAATTCTAAGATACAGAGTAGACAATGTTTTGTATTATAAATAGAGTACAAACCATACTAATATTCAATGCAAAAATAAAATAAAATTAAGTTTTGCTTGGAAGTTTACTTGCTTGGTAAGGTTTTGCAAATGGGGTAGCAAGCTAAGTGGGCTTGATTGTGGGGAAAACTCCACAGTTAAGCATGTTTGAGCCAGAGACGATCTGGGATGGGTGACCTCCCAAGAAGTCTTGGTTACCGAGTGTAAGCCCCGGAAGTGATGATTGATGCTATGTGATTCTTTCACTAATTTCAATCCCACTTCTTCACGCCTGTGAGCATCACTCGATGCAATGAGTGCTAACTGAACTATTCAAAAATCATGAGAAATTAGCCAGTTATGACTACCTCTCATGGAAATGGTCATAGATGAATGACTTACTTAACGCAGTTGATCCAAAAAATGATATCTAATATAATGCATTGCGAAAACCCATCAATACTTAAATATAAAGAGTGAAGGGAGCTCTACTTGAATGGTTCATGAGACATAATACAAGGTTTTGCAACGGGGTAGCAAGCTAAGTGGCCTTTATTGTGGGGAAAACTCCACAGTTAAGCACGCTTTAACCAAAGACGATATAGGATGGGTGACCTCCTGGGAAGTCTTGGTTACCAGGTGTAAGCCCCGAAAGTGATGATTGACGCTATGTGATTTTTTTACTAGTTTCAATCCCACTTCTTCACCCTTGTGAGCATCACCCGATGCAACGAATGCTAAGTGAATTATTAAAAAATCATGAGAAATTAGTCAGTGATGACTACCTCTCATCGAAATGATCATAGATGAATGACTTAGTGAAATGATCATATGACTCAAAAAAATGATATCTAATATACGAATACAAAAACTCATCAATATTTAAATTTAAATGATATATATATATAAACTATAATGAAATAATTTTTTAAATAAAAATAAAATACAATACATTTCATGCCGAAATTAATAGACAACTACGATTTTGTACGGGCAATTAACAATGCAAAATTTCGTATGAGCAATTGTCTATTTAAAAAGAATTGCTTTAAAACAAAAATATTTATTTTTAAAATATTGTATATGAATCGTGAGCCATGGATCTTTAAAAATTACTTTAGTTGTGAGCATAGTGTGCAAAAACCAAACAAGTGGTAAAGTGGTATATTGCACGAAAGAAATGCATTGAATTTGGAAATGGGCAGGGATAGCAAATCCCCTTACAATAATGACTAAAATTGTAGAGCCGACTTTCTCGAGATTCTCCTTTCTGCATGAGAATTAACCGGGCGCAGGAATTGCCCGATTTCTCGTCACCTATTTGTACCCTTCGGTTCCTTCTCGCTTCCGGGCTTGGGATCGCAAATTCTTCGTTGGGATCGCAAATCCTCTGCCGTCTGACACTGGTTCTCTGCGGTCAGAATAAAAATCTGACCGAATCAGGAAACTGCCAGCAATGTTTCCAATTTGATGCGCCCTCATCACTCCTCCATTCCTCCCCTAGCTCATTGCCTGCCTGTTCCTGTTCGAAACAAAACTACACCTGTTCGATTCACCTTCCTGCACAGCTTTGCACAGCTCCGTTTCGAATCAAAGTACTGCTAACTGTATTTTTGTTGCGAACTGTAACAAGGCACTGTTAATTCTAATGATTTTGCTGCGAACTGTAACAATTGTTGATGGTGTATTATAATGAAGATAACACAGTATATCCCTCAGTATTGTACCCTCCGCAACTCGTATACAAGTGGCTTGTTGAAAATAGTAGGTTCCACGATAGAGTTCGAATTCAACCTGCGTTGGGAGAGTAGGGAGAGTAATAAAGCCGGCGCTCTGATAGTAGGAGTTGTGCGCAATAATTAGTATTGTTGAGTTATTCCAGTCCTATTGAGAACCATTCTTTCTTCTGTTTACACTAACAGCCTGGTTCGCACACCAGATTGCTCTGATTAAGGCTACCCTAGTAAGACTTTTTCAAAAGTATCTTCCTTCATATGACAAATTTTCAAACTTTTTTTCATTGAGATTGCTTTCATAGTATTTACTCAGGTCTACTTCTTATAAATGTGAGCAAACACAAGATATTGTATTTCACGGCAAGAAAATGTCCAATGTGAGTGTGCTAGAGAAAAAAAAAATTATTCCTGCCTTAAAATCCTTACAGATACTATAAGATAAAGATTTCTATAATTTATTCCTGAAAGAGTACTCAAGAAAATGTCCAATGTGCCTGTGCTAGAGAAAAAAAATTATTCCTTCCTTAAAATCCTTACAGATAATTTTATGAAAAGATACTATAATTTATTCCTAATAGAGTTGCTAAGCATATACTGCATGAAATAAAAATAATTTTATTCAAGACCTATCTTAATTTATGGGCTTGTGAAACTGACCCTCACACATACTGATACTTGTTTCACTGTTTAAAAACATTTTGTTAGTTTGATTTTGTCAAGTAATAAATATTTGATACCAGCACACTGCATCCATAGGTTTCTCAGATATTTTCTAACGCAATCTCTTTTGCTTGTATCCCATAGAAAGGTGGAAGCAAAAAAGGTTTGTCCCTAAAGATGACCAACAAAGTCTTACTCGCACCAGCAGTGGTGACTATGGGCCAGTTTTGTAAACAAAAACAAAGAAGGTATTTGTTAGTGGCCTGGCCTCAACTATTACAGAGAAAGACTTCAGAGAATATTTTGAGGAGTTTGGAACAATTGTTGATGGGGTGGTGATTTATGACCCAAATACACAGAGACCTCGTGGGTTTTGTTTCATCACCTATGACTCAGAATATGCAATGGATAATGTTATGCAAAACACTTTTCATGAGCTGAAAGGCAAGGTTGTGGAGGTGAAGAAAGCAATCCCGAAGGAGCTCTCAATCAGCCTTCCTCGAAGCACTGCAGCTGGGCTGAGTATGGCTGCAGGTAGAGGAGGCAAGTCCAGCTCTGGGTTTCGTCAAGTATGCAGTTGCAACCCTACAGGAAATTCTTGTGCTAGAATGGATATTATTAGTGGTCATTCTCCAGGAGAGACTAGAGGTGGTGGCTTTGGCATTTGTGCAGAATATTGGCCTGGTATGGTTGGAGGCTATAGTTGCAATGGGTTTGGAAATATTTCTCTGTATGGAGACCTCTTTAGCTATGCTGGGAATGGGAATTTTAGTAACCCTATTGCTGGTAGAAACATGTGGAGCAATGGAGGTATTGGTTGTGGAAACACACAGACTTTCACGTGTTATGGAGCTCAAGGGGGTTCAAACATGTATTGCTTTGGTGGAGCTCAAACTTGGGGTTCATCTCCCACTGCTACTAGACAAGCAATTCGCAATTTCTCTGGTCACTGCAGTGGGAGCTATGGATTCGGAATTGCAGAGGGTAGTTATGGTTCAGTTGGATGTGGTGACACAAGGCAAAGCACTTGGGTTGCACCATATAGCTCATCTATTTGGAGATATGCAAGAGAAGGCAGTGAAACAAGTGACAGTCTTGGCAATAGAGATTTGAAATCGAAATCAAGTGCACCCAAATCAAGAGGATATCTACCAATAGGTTATGGAATTGGCAGCACAATTACAGATCTTGTGAATTATAATCGATCTCATGAGATTGCAGGCAGGGAAACAAATACAGGTGAGGCTATCAAACAATTTTTTAGAGTTTTTTTAACACATGAATTATATTCGTATGATTTGCAACACCTCATTCCTCTTTCTTACTCCTATTAGACTAGCAGTCCATTGTTTTCTGTGCAGAAAGTGAGTAGCTCACCTCGTATGATGAGCACTTTAATCTAGGACATAGAAATAGAGATTTAAGCTAGTATTTTTGTAAATATTTAAATGGATTTCTTATGTTTAAGACTAGTGTATTTATATATTTTATTTATGTATCAAAGAAATAAATTTAATTACAAACCAAGTGCTATTAGCAAATTTCAATTCACTTATGTGAATTCTATGTGGCAGAAGGACACCACTCACCCTGAATTAACAACATGGTTTTCCATGTTTGATACAGTTAACAAATTTGCTATCATTTTTAGTGATTCCTGCTCCTTTTATTGCAGTTAGAAGATCTGTCACCTTGCAATACCATATCATAGTAAATTGTTTCATTTTTGTAGTTTGTCTTCCTTGGTTATCTAACAGTCTTCATATTAAACCTTTCTCAATTTAACTCAGATTTGGAGCCATGGTTATGCTGTCAGAGTTCATGCGAATTAGTGCATAGTGATATATGTATATGCACATTGTATGTATTGGATATGGTTTCTCAATATGCTTTGATGTTTATTTATTTTGCAGGAGTTGCAGTATAGGTTTATGCAGTTAAGCAGAGATTCCTGCTTTGTATCAGTTATTGAAGTATTGGAAAATCGAGTAGTCTGCAGATTGGATACAAATTATGATAAAATATTCACTCCTCTTTCTATCTCATGGATATAATCACAATCTCAGTTGGAATGGTATTTTGGATATAAAAATATGGTTATGTTCATTTTAAAATTCAAATACTCAATTTAAGGTTCAATTTCAGATTGTAGGCAAGTTTAGCATCATATATTTGGTGGCAAGAAGGCAACCTTGGTCAGTGTTATTAAACACAAAACAATACATGTGCCACTGGACAAAATCTATTAGAATTGAATTATAGATTAGTTCTTGAATTTAATTCAATATCATTATCCCACCCTCTCTAATCAATTATTAATAAGATCACTAATTGGTTGTGCTGATTTCAAACTTGGCATTTATTTCAATTAGATAATTGCATCTCTAGAACCATCAGAGTTACTTATTGAGAGATTTCTTTTGAGCATCTTGAGCATTCTAGTAGTTTAGAGATTGGATAATATGCATGATAAATAATAATTTCAACTTTGGTATTTCTATGAAATAGATAATTGTATGTAGGAAATAATAATTTCAACCTTGGAATTTGTTAGAATTACATAATGGCATCTATAGAACCACCAAAGTACATTTACATTAAGTGTTACATCACACATATACATCAATAGGTTTAATCTCATATGTACACCTTAAATCTGTGAGGCCATCCCTATCCCTATCCCTATTCCTATCCCCATCCCACCCTTAGATTGTACATCCTCCAAAATCAAAAGAGAGCATATAAGCTATGAACGCTCTTTTACTTATTTGTTTCTTATATTTTATTATAAATTATGATACATGTACATCAAGTGTTACATTGTACATATACATCAAGAGGTTTAATCTCATATGTGCACCTTAATATGTGAGGCCATCCCATCCATATCCTCATCCCCATCCTCCACCACATTGTGTGTATATATATATATATCAAGAGGTTTAATATCATATGTGCACCTTAATATGTGAGACCATCTCATCCCTATCTGCATCCCCATCCTCCACCACCATGTGCACTCTCATGGATGAGGGTGAGGATTGAAAGTATGTGAAGCACAATTCTTCCTAGCAATGAATTATTATGTAAATTTTTTCCCTACAAATCACCCATGTATGAAAATCTTTCTTCATCAACCTCTTGCTTACATAGTATATGAAAATATTTCTTCATCAACTTCTTCCCTACAATAGTAAGCCAACTTGAATGTCCAAACTAATAAATCTTGTTCATTTGCAAGGCCTTTTTAAGTCACAATTGCTTTCCACAGTCATTAATTTCAAATCTTGTTTCATCCTTATCCTAAAATTTTTAAGACTACTCTAACAAAAATATTTTGCACTCTAGGATTGAAAATGGTCAAAATAAACATATTTGCGAAGTATCATAATGAATCTATGCATATAGAAAATTTTAATAAACCCCCCAACTCTAATAAAGATCAGTTTCACACTAGTTAATAATCAATGGCCCATGTTCCCAACTAGGCACTATATGTTATTCCCCTACTATGCACTAAAGTATGAATATGCCACAATTTACCAATGCATGGTTACATGGTTTGTTTATTAATATGCCTACAATGTCTTATCATTTTTATCTTTGAATTCAATATGTTACCAATGACTAATGCTCATGATTGACATAAGATCTTATAACTTATGCCGGCTTATGATATTGAAATTAATGTGGGATGTAGATGTAGCAATAGGCTTACCATCAATCCTTTATTATGCCATTTAGCACTAATGTGATGGCATATGTTCTTAGCTTGCTTGATTTCTCATGTTGGATTTTACAAGTTTTTTTTGAAAATGTATGAATATGCTAATGAATTTTTCATGGCTTGTATGCTCTAGATTTAGTGGTCTTGGTCTATCACACCCACACCAATGTGAAACATGGTTAGGAAGTTAATGTAATACCTTATTTAAACCCCTTTTTTGTAAGTGTAATTATGAAGTATATTGTTGGAATGGACAACATGGATATCTTACTAAAATTATATATGATGTAATGCATTTTGTTTGGCTATATTACCAAAAATTGAAGAAGAGATAAGCCTACACAAATCTCAATGTCTGAGAGGAAGTTGTAAGGGGGGATTGGGAAATTCCTTGTCTTACCCTGAATTAAATGCTCAATTTCCTTTATATTTAGAAATTAGATTGGTTGTTGAACTAATAACTGCTAGTAGTTATCCCATCTAGAGACTTTGGAATTGACCAAACAATTTAGGTATTGGATCCCAAATTTTCATGCAAAGTAGTGGTTGGAGAAAATGGGAGAGAATGTTGTTGCAGAGTGTGTGGTTGTAGTTGGTAATAGAGAGAGACAAAGAAGTGCATGAACTAAAGAAAAACTCATGGAAAAGAGAAACTTAGACACATGAGGGTTGGGTTTTGAGACCGTGACTCTGAATAGAAGGTGGCAAAAAATTCTAAGACACAACAGTGTGTGGAACTACAGCTTAGCTGGTTTGGGTCAAGGAAGTTAGTATCGAAGTCTTTAATATGAGTTAAAGGGCTAGGAAATTGTTGAGTATTTGTTTGATTCAAGCATGAAAAGCACTAAGAAAGTGGAAGTACCGAGGAATTATGGGATCAAACAAGGACTCCCTTTGTGTTGTGCAATCATATTGTGGCAACCCTGTGAATTATAATAGACCTCGTCTCAATAAGTTGAAAGGGAGTATAATTATTTATGTTTATTAGGAAAGTTGTCTTGATGAATACACCCTACAATGAACCCTATTAATGTTTGAGTGAGTCTTCCTATTGTGGCATTAGATCTAGCTTGGAGTTGAGCCTATGGTTGTGTGGAGAGTGGCTCTCCCTTCTTTAATTTTCAGCAAAGTTTAAAGTGAAGTCGATAAGTGTATTTATTTCTCTTCTATGAAATGACATTTTTTGTTCAAAATTTCATGAATATTGCTATGTTGGGTTGTTGAGTATGTATGTAATGATGAGTTGGAATAATTTTTACTCATGCTTGATTACTAATTGTAATTTCTTGTGAGAGTGAATTCTACTACAAAGATATTCATAAAAATATGTTACTATACTACTATTGATGTGTATAGTCTTAATTGGTGGAAAGTTATTAAAGGTGTGGAAGTGAGCTCTAAGGCTCTTCAATATGTGTTATATGAATGGATTTTACTAGGTTATCTTTAGAATTGAACAACTATGTTGTATCCTTGTTTGGAGGTGAGAAGACATGGATGTTTTCCTTAATTTGAGACCTTGGAAGGGTGTGGTAAATGTGGTTGGTGTGGAAAACTATGGAATTATGACGTAAATCTTACAAGAGCCCTAAGATATCTTGTATAATGCTTAAGTTTTTGTGTGTGTGTGTGTGTGTGTGCCATGATTTTCTTAAATGCACACACACACACACACACACACACACACACATAAATAGATCATGATAGATACTTAAGTAGGTCATATTATGATCTAGTATATATATATATATATATCTGTTTTGTTGATAATAGTTAGATGGGGAAAGTTTGTTTTCTTAGTAATAAGAAATGTTTGGAGATGGAAACACATACATTGTCACGTCAATATATTCCTCTAGATTTAGGCTAAACTTTAACTATATAGATAAAATATGAAGTTGAAATATATATTTCTAGCTTCAGATAAGTTGGTACAACTTTCCAATCTCTCCACATTTTTTATGACAATACTGGTTGTGTAATAAAATCCCTGATCACATGCACACTTGTTTTGAGTCTGCTTTTGAGTCCCTGGTTTTAAGTTGCTTTCATCATGAGTGCCCATAAAACTACTTTTGAGGACTACAGGAACCAGCTCATTCTCCATCACACAAGAGGATGCCACAAACAGTAACAAAACTGCAAGAAGTCCGCACTCAACAAATAAGCATAAGAAAAATACTGAGATTCACATTATATAAATAATATATTTGTATAATGTATTTATTTTTTATTTCTAAACTCAGAATTGGGTCTAGTGCACATGGAATTATAAGGAATATTAAGAATATTTTTACACTCAAACCAAATAAATGAAAGAATCATATCCAAGTTAATATGCAATTAATTGACCCATCACTTCGAAAAGTACATGCATACACTTTCTGGAAAGTACTTACATATTGTTTTTGCATAATTCATTGATTCCCACCAGAGTTAAAGCACTTCAATGGATGATCATTCATGGTAGAATATGATGCTTCTCCACTTGTTCTATAGCTACTTGGAAATGTGTCATATGTTAGTGCAATGAAATTTCTAGAGCAGAAAAGGTATATGTGCGCACACAATGAAATAGTTTCAAATGTACCTAGCATGGCAGGTAAGGTTGAATGGTCTTGCATCTCCCTTTGGTCTTGGGTTATCACCATGGTTGTGGATTTTTGCATTTATATAAAAATAAACATACCACATGTTAAATAATGATGATGACTAAATACTTAAATCTAAAACCATGCGTCTATTCAACACATAAAAATAACCTGGAACCATAGATATGGCATTATTTGATCGAGGACGTCCTCGTTTATTGAGGTATCGAAACTCAAATGGTTCATATTCTGATGGATCAACATTTAAATCAATTTCCAAACCATTGTTATTTTTCCTCTATTTTATTTTCTTTGTAGGGCTAAGGAAACTCTTCTTCCTCTTTAAAGATGAATCAAGAGAACCTGACCCAGGTGTGAAGTCAAAATTCATAATATGCAAATTATTGGCTTCATCCAACAATTTGTTAAGAATACCAGTCAACTGGTTTGTCTTCGCCAAAGTAGTAGGAGGGTTATCTAAAATGAGATGTAAAATGCTAAACATCTCCTCCCTTGCTAAATGAAGTGTCTTAATTTTTCACGTTCAATTCGATGATTCCTGTACTTGCTGTCTTGTAGTTGTTTAGAAATCCTTCTTCTTTTAAGATTTCCTTGAACCAATAACAAGGTTCAACGGTTTTTAATAGCATATGCAACAACCAATACATCCTCCGGGCACATTTTTTCCCTCTATCAGAAAGAAATGTTGTTTTTAAGTAACAATGGTATGACTCAACAACATTATTGGTCTCCTGATTTGCATGAGGAAACTCCCAAAAACATTCACCCACATCCCTATTTGTAAATAGAACCATGTTAGTCTCAATACATCACCTTTATAAAAAACAAAAATGCATATGATATGATTTTTTTTTTTACTTACAAATCTTATCTCCAGTAACCCAATTCTTGTGGAAATAGTATAAGAACTTCTCTTCATCTGCAAATTTGATCAAAAAAATTGACTTATTGCATCTTCCACCTCATTTCTGAGAGTGTGTTTCATGATATAACCTAACTCACTGAACATCTCATTGGATTTTATGGAACTAGTGGCCAACCGATTGAAATTTTTTAACCAAGCCCTCCGTACATGCCAAACACATAAGATCACATCACACCCTGTGATCCTCCTGCCATATTCAATGCATCTTAGTGTGCTAATTTTAGAACAAATTCAAGTTTAATTATATCATGACAATGTTAAAGTTACCTCAAGGCAGTGATTTCAGCCAATTCATCATCAACCATGAAAGCATTGACTTTCCAATCAGGATGGGTTTCGAAACACTTGTGCATGAGCTGCTCCAACCATAGTGCAATATCATCTGATGTGTTTCGTGATGCCACGACCCATGCAACTGGCACCCCACTTTGTTTTTCATCAGATGTAACAAGTGTATACAACTGATACTGTCATATTGAACATTACATAAAGTCAAATACATGTTTTTAATCATATTGAATGTCTACAACTTAAATAAGTATATTAAATCAATCATTGGCATCTGACTTACCCCATATTTATTTGTATTAAATGTTGAATCCATGGCTAGTAAGCTATTGTACGATAGCTTGACCATTATCTCCAACATCCACTTTGTTTGAATCCCTATTATAAAAGGGACCTCCACACCATTGGGCTTTTGGTAAAAGAAAAAAATCTTCTCAATGCTTTTGATACCAAAGGTTTACACTCATTTCATCCTTTTGGTAAAGTTGATAATTTCCCTTCGCCAACCTATTATATATATTTACAATATATTTCCTGCACAATAAGAAATCCCTATCTCGAGTTGCCGCATCCATGTCAACATGTCTCTTAATGTGAGTTCTATAAACCATATCAATAAGCACTCCCAAAAAGAAGCAACTCTCTACATATGAAACAACATCCCTCGAAAGCTTTGGCTTATACAAGGTCCTGGTATCACTTGAAGTGTCATGTTGGCCATGACAAGGCCAACCTTTCCCGTCTTCATGTTCATACATATTGAAAGTTAATATTGCTCTATCGGGAATATCATGCATAACCTTGACAATAAAATGGCTCTGGCGGCCCCTTTTTTGCACAAAGGAGGTCCTTCGTTTAGTTGGAGGATTTCCTCTTTTGTCCTATGAGCCAAATGAAAAGTGATAACTACACCAAAAATTTCAAGTGTTAGTACATACAAAGAAAGATAAATTTGGATTCAAATGATCTAAACAATGCATTTTTGAAATACTTACATTTCATATCGCAATGCAAAAGTAGCTCTGTGTTTTGGTTCTTTGTTTGTTTTCCGTATGAACTTACATGGAGCAATGGGATTCTCTTCCTCTCCTTTGATAAAATCAGAAACTCATTTTAATGGGATTATAAATTACTCACAATATTGTTTTGATCTATTTTCATTCCAAACCACTCTTCCTTGATAGAAAATATTAATTTTTATTTGAGGTCTTGCACTCACGAAGCATCCTGGCTTCGGGGATATCTCTAAAACACAAGCAAACTCCAACCAGAGATGGATTGGGAGGGCGTTTACCAGATATGCCGCCTCTGAAAAGAGGACGAAATATGGAGGCTACCTGGCCCTTTCCAGACTCTGTCTAAGAGTATGAGATAAACACACCAAGTGGTATAGAACTAGAACACTCAAACAATAAGGAGGTACAGATCAGAACATTCCAAAAAATGGATTTTTCAAGAGATCATGCTTTAAAATTATGCATTCTTCAAGAATGTGGGCTTAAAATATCATAAAAGTGTTTAAAAACACTCAGCAACCAACTCCAAATACTGCAGCAACCCATCGAACTTAGGGGGCAAAAAGGTGGGGAAAAGTGAGGATTTTGGCCCTAAAATGAGTGTATAAGAAACTCTGCATAAAATTACGGGTCAAGGTTCTGGAATATGTTATATTGGGTCAAGAGGGACTTCCATGTCTAATTTCAGATGAAAAAAATGTGTTTTTCTAAGTTAAAAAATTCCTCCTTCCTGACTAGTCAAGAAAAACCCTGATTTCCCATGATTTTGAGTATGCAGAATTTTACTGAAGCAAGGGAAGCGTATTTTCTGAATCAATAAGATGTAAAAAACTATTCACAACCATATAATGGGTTTAGGAACATGGCATAGGCATTCAGCAAGGTTAAACAACAGTTTTAGATAGAAAACCCCTCAAGAATGAGGTGCCGCAAGACAAGAGAATGATCCAGAAACCCTTCAGCGTTTTCTCCAGTAACTGTGAGACAAGAAGATGAATATATAGCCAAGAATAATGTATAGCAGAAATAAATTGTACAAGCCTTGAGGAAACAACCTCTCAAGAAAGCAATGCAACCTCAATAACACAAGTACATGGCAATGAAAGAACACTACTATTTCTGCATAAACCCAAGCTATAAAAAATGCAATCTATGATAGAACACTGCTCCAGAATGATTTCAATACATGGATATGACAATATATGGCCCAAATACAATAGGGGAGCAAGGCTCTAACCCTTAGAAACAGTGATAGATCAATCCTCCAAGGGATTGGCTGAAATACACAAAATGGCAAAAATGTCGGAGTTGTTGGGCAGCAGCTGCAACTCAAATCTGGAACTAAGTAGAGAAGGAAATATATGATGAACAATCTGAAGTAGACCTCCTCCAATGGATCTCCAAAGTGGAAGTCTGATCCTTACACTTGAGATCTCTTCCCCAAATCAATCCGCAACCCCTCACTGCAGATACACCATAAAAATAACGCAGTAACTAAGAGGGATTGCGCAGTAGTGGAATAAAACACTTTGGCCAAGTGCCAAGATCTGCAAATAAGCTCTAATGTCCTCCAATTTGATCCTCCAAAGGAAAGAAAGACTCTCCCTCTGAAAAACAAGAGAAGGAAGTGGTGTCATAAAGTCACCACGGCAACACCCTACAACACAGTATTATGTTGTTGCAGCAATAACGTTGTCCTGGAGGATGATGCTGAAAAACTAACCTTGCCCAATCAGGAACTCGAAGTCCCCTGGGGCTAAGGGTGAGATCTCTGCACGGAGACACTCGGTCGCACTAAACAGTGCTGCAAACAGGCTAAACAACCAGCGTGCTAAAGAAGACAAATGTCTTACTCAACAATCAAAAACTCAAGAATGAATGAAATCAGGAGGCTCCTCCATCTTTTATAACGTTTGTTTCCCTCCAAAACCCAATGTATCCTCTCTCACTCCTCCACATCCTCATCCTTATCCACATCCTCATCCTTATCTGTGTAGAAGCTTGCAGAAGCTTCTAGAGTGTACATAGGCCCCCTCCTCCACATGGTGTTGGGTCCCCCCTTGACCCCCACTTAAGTCACAACGTTATGCTACTAGGTGGATGTCTTATTTCACTTAAGCTCGGGCGTTGGACCTCTTCACTCACTTTTTATTTATTTACAAACTATAGACAACAAACAAACAAAATAGAATATTCCAATTAGTCGTCGCTAATTAGGAATATTACACTCAAGATCCATCAAGTTAAGATCCATGATTTACTACCATTTGCTTCGCTTTCCCATTTTGAATTGATATGGTCAAACAATATGCAAGGAAATCATAGATATAGCCTATATAGAAACATGTTAGCAGCAAAGCTATCTGTTATAAATAAAAATTGAAGCTACAGGTACAAGAACTTTAGCAAGCCCTGAACACTAATGAACAACTCAGGCAAGCACAAGAGGATTTTTATCAGCATTTAAATGAGTGAACAAACATGAGAATTAATAGGTAAATGGTACATTAAACACTATTCATTTGAAAAAGAACCCATGCTAAATTGCAAAAAGAACAATAGGTAAAAACCATTCAACTTTGAAAAACAATGCAAGATCATCATATTACAATCTAAATGGATCTCAAATTACAAGAAGTAGATTAAAATAGGAAAGTCAATATAATTGATTACTCAATATTAAATAGGACATCATATTTCTTACAAAATGATAATTGAAAGGGATCTTAAAATGCAAGAAGTTTATCTTTGAAGTAACTAAATGTCTCGTGTTTGTAGCCTATGGGGCAAGAACTTATCGCATAGTGAGTGATAATTGAATATTAGCCCTTGGGAATTTCATTCTGCAATTAATCCAATATTGCATTTGAATGCAGTAAGATTGTAAATGAATAGATGAGTTGAAATCCTTAGATGAAGTTTCGATTGTATCCGGATGAAGAGAGGGTCTACAGTCTAACTTGAGGTCCGCTTAGGCAGGTAAGGCCTTGGTCCTGAGAGTTGCTCAGGCAATGTCTTGTCTTCGTGTCCAGTATTGAATTCTGCTGATTATTGCTTTAGCCATGGCAACTTATGTGCCAACTGCCTATTAGAATGGGACTACATCTCCTGATTGGCTTAACAAAGGAGACAATTCTTGGCAAACGGTATCAGCCATGTTTGTGGGTATGCAGAGTATGCCGAACCTAGTCATCCTATATGGCAGCATAGTAAAAAAGAAGTGGGCTGTAAATTCTTCTTTTATGGCACTCTATGCATTTTCCGCTGTTATGATTTGCTGGGTTACATGGACATATAAAATGGCATTTGGGAATAAATTTCTTCCTTTCTGGGGAAAGGCAGGTCCAACACTAGGCCAAAAGTACCTCATTGGAGCTGCCCACCTTCCTGCATCACAACACAACTATCATAATGGCACCGTGGTGACCGCTATGATTACACCTTTATTTCCTATGGCTACCATGGTGTATTTCCAGTTTTCTTTTGCAGCAATAACACTGATTTTATTGGCTGGTTCAGTGATGGGAAGGGCTCACCTTCTCATATACGGCGGGAGCCTTCAACTTATGGGGAGGAGGATTCCTTTTCCAATGGGGTGTGATTGACTATTCAGGAGGTTATTTCATCCATGTCTCTTCAGGCATTTCAGGTTTCACTACAGCTTATTGGGTATGTTTAATTTCATATTAATTGAAATCGCTCATTCAACATATGATATAAATTGCTAGTTCAATGTTTCTAGAAATGTGGTTACTTCCCTGCCAGCAGTGTGTGATTAAAATCCCTAGCTTAAGCACATTAATCTATGTCAATGTTAATGGGTTTACAAAGTATGCCATTCATAATTATGGGGAGCACTTCTAGGTTCCAAAGGAAAATTTTGGGGAGCATTTCTAGTTTCTGACTCCCAGGTTTTCCCTGAAAAACAAATGATGTATTTTGCTTTGACTCCCAAGTTTTCCTTGAGAAAAATATGATGTATTTTGCTTCTTTCAAAAGTGGCTTACAGTATATATATTGAATAAAGTGGCTTACAGTTTATATATTTCTGCTTCTTTTAGGTTGGACCTTGGTTAACAAAGGACCGCGAAAGATTTCCTCCCAATAATGTACTGCTAATGTTGGCTGGAGCAGGGCTTTTATGGATGGGGTGGTCTGGATTTAATGAAGGGGATCCTGATGCTGCCAACATTGATTCATCAATGCAGTATTAAATACCAACATTTTTGCAGCCACCAGTCTCCTGGTATGGACTTGCTTGGATGTCATATTTTTCGGTAAATAAATCTCTTAAGTTAAAATACCATTCATATAAATCTCTTGTGTTGTTTAAACTAATTTTTCGACTGCATATATGGCCTAGCTTAGCCTATGTTAGCCTAGCCTTGCCTAATGTAGACTATTCTAACCTTGCCTAGCCTAGTCATTCAACACCCTCAAACCCTGGTGCACTTTGATTGTGCAAAGTTCACCCATCAAATTTATGATTTCAATGAATTTTTGTGAGATTCTAGACAAATTAGATCGGAAAGTAAACCAGAAAACTTTTCAAAAAATGGCACTTAAAAACAACTCCTAAAACTTCCACTGTAACTTAATTTAAAATAATAATAATTAATTAATTTAACAAGTATTTTATATATTTCATAATTTTTAATTGAGATGTTATATAAAAATAAAAAGTTTTACAACCAGAAACATTTCAGGGTAAAAAATAATCTCCTATTATTTGATGCAAGGCATAGTTATTGTGAACCAAGTTGTTTCAAAGCAAGTTGCAAGTGGAACTGGTTTGACTTAGAAATCTGTCTGCTACAGGCATGCCATAATTGGATGGTTACTGAAATATTTTTTAATGGTGGCCCACATAAATGCTCTCATAAAGGAAATGTAACACATGGTGTTGAGGTTTTCCATGATAATTCCTTGAAGTCAACTGGTAGTCACATATCCTAACCCATTAAACAGTATAAGTGGACATAATGCAGTTTGCAGAAATGATGTAATGTATCTCCCCATCGCATTGGATATCTTTGAAAGTACTCACAATGGAATGAAATTGAGAGATTAACTATCATTTGTGAAAAAAAATCCTAGAGCCACCATTTAATACTCACTTTGTTCCTGTTTTGGAAACCATATTTGGATTTACAGAACTGATTTTGCCATTGCAGAGTTGTTACTACAAACTAGAGTATCTTCGCCATCAGAAACACCAACATTCATATTTTATACCTACTAGCTATGCAATGGATTTGAGTGCTAGTGTACTGACAGTAATTGGGAATTCGACTCTCAGTATGATGCTCATTGCCAACCATATGTGGTAATGTGGTTTCACAATATTGTCTAAACTCTTAAGATGCTTTAGCATTTGATATTTTTTAGTATCTAGACAAAAGTAGCATGTCAAGATGGAGCCTCGACCAGGAGAAAAGAGGCTTGGCATGGCTTTTTCGGAAACAATCATCTCAAATAATCACCCTGTGATAATTCCTGTGCGTATAATCACTTCAATAATCTCAAATACCCAATTTCAAAGTCCAACTATTTGCTTTTCACACAGAAATCAAGATATACAACCGAGAAAAAAACAACTCGAAGTTATTAATATATTCAAACTCTAATCAATATAATTTGAAACATAAATCTTATTTAAAATTGATCAAAACTAAATATCTCAGTGTGAAGAAAGATACTCCAACTTGTATCCTGCCTATAATCACTTAAATAATCTCAAATACCCAATTTCAAACATTAGCTATTCACTTTTTTCACCCGCTCTATATAAAACCCATTAATTGCTACAATCATTTCAATAATCTCAAATGCCCAACTTCAATCACAAGCTATTTATTTTTCACTTACCTATAACCACTTTAACAGTCTCAAATACCCTATTTCAAACACCAGCTATTTACTTTTCACCTGCACTATGTAAAACCCATTAATTGTTACAGTCACTCCAATAATCTCAAATACCCAATTTCAATATCCATCTATTTACCTGTACCATGTAAAACCCATTAATTGTTATAAGATCAGCACAGTCTATATAATTGTGTCAAA